>CALUEK010000487.1:0-22613 GCA_944039245.1 Nebria salina | reverse complement strand
TCCTAGCGTGTTGCACCAAAAAGTTATAGGACCCCGTAAAATATGTACGGATCAATTGATTCAACTTCGTTTCAAATGAGACATATTGCAGTAATATACGCAAATACAAGCGTTAATATGCCAACACGAGAGGAATATATGAGACATATTGCAGTAATATACGCAAATACAAGCGTTAAAATGCCAATACCAGAGTAATATATTTCTTAGCGTATTTGTACTTATAAGTTATAGTTCACAATTAAAAATGTTCAGATATTGATTCAAATTCGTTGCAAATGAGACATTTAGCAGTAATATACGCAAATACAAGCGTTAAAATTCCAATACGAGAGGAATATATGAGACATATTGCAGTTATATAAGCAAATACAAGCGTTAAAATGCCAATACCAGAGTAATATATTTCTTAGCGTATTGTACTTATAAGTTATAGTTCACAATTAAAAATGTTCAGATATTGATTCAAATTCGTTTCAAATGAGACATATTGCAGTAATATGCGCAAATACAAGCGTTAAAAGGACAATACTAGAGTAATATATTTCGTAGCGTATTGCACTAAAAAGTTATAGGACTCCATAAAATATGTTCAGATGTTCATACAAATTCATTTGAAATGAGACATATTGCACTAATATAGGGAAATACAAGCGTTTAAAAATGCCAATACCAGAGTAATATATTTCCTAGCGTATTGCACCAAAAAGTTATAGGACCCCGTAAAAATATGTACGGATCAATTGATTCAAATTCGTTTCAAATGAGACATATTGCAGTAATATACGAGAATACAAGCGTTAAAATGCCAATACGAGAGGAATATATGAGACATATTGCAGTTAAATACGCAAATACAAGCGTTAAATTGCCAATACCAGAGTAATATATTTCTTAGCGTATTGCACTAAAAAGTTATAGGACTACATAAAATATGTTCAGATGTTGATACAAATTCGTTTGAAATGAGACATATTGCAGTTAAATACGCAAATACAAGCGTTAAAATGCCAATACCAGAGTAATATATTTCTTAGCGTATTGCACTAAAAAGTTATAGGACCCAATAAAATATGTTCAGATATTGATTCAAATTCGTTTTAAATGAGACATATTTCAGTAATATACGCAAATACAAGCGTTAAAATGCCAATACCAGAGTAATATATTTCTTAGCGTATTGCACTAAAAAGTTATAGGACTCCATAAAATATGTTCAGATGTTGATACAAATTCGTTTGAAATGAGACATATTGCACTAATATAGGCAAATACAAGCGTTAAAATGCCAATACCAGAGTAATATATTTCCTAGCGTATTGCACCAAAAAGTTATAGGACCTCGTAAAATATGTACGGATCAAATGATTCAAATTCGTTTCAAATGAGACATATTGCAGTAATATACGAGAATACAAGCGTTAAAATGCCAATACGAGAGGAATATATGAGACATATTGCAGTTAAATACGCAAATACAAGCGTTAAATTGCCAATACCAGAGTAATATATTTCTTAGCGTATTGCACTAAAAAGTTATAGGACTCCATAAAATATGTTCAGATGTTGATACAAATTCGTTTGAAATGAGACATATTGCATTAATATACGCAAATACAAGCGTTAAAATGCCAATACCAGAGTAATATATTTCCTAGCGTATTGCACCAAAAAGTTATAGGCCACCATTAAAAATGTTCAGATTTTGATTCAAATTCGTTTCAAATGAGACATATAGCAGTAATATACGCAAATACAAGCGTTAAAATGCCAATACGAGAGGAATATATGAGACATATTGCAGTTATATAAGCAAATACAAGCGTTAAAATGCCAATACCAGAGTTATATATTTCTTAGCGTATTGCACTAAAAAGTTATAGGACTCCATAAAATATGTTCAGATGTTGATACAAATTCGTTTGAAATGAGACATATTGCAGTAATATACGCAAATACAAGCGTTAAAATGCCAATACCAGAGTAATATATTTCCTAGCGTATTGCACCAAAAAGTTATAGGACCCCGTAAAATATGTACGGATCAATTGCTTCAAATTCGTTTCAAATGAGACATATTGCAGTAATATACGCAAATACAAGCGGTAATATGCCAATACGAGAGGAATATATGAGACATATTGCAGTTATATACGCAAATACAAGCGTTAAAATGCCAATACCAGAGTAATATATTTCTTAGCGTATTGCACTAAAAAGTTATAGGACCCAATAAAATATGTTCAGATATTGATTCAAATTCGTTTTAAATGAGACATATTTCCGTAATATACGCAAATACAAGCGTTAAAATGCCAATACCAGAGTAATATATTTCTCAGCGTCTTGCCCTAAAAAGTTATAAGACTCTATAAAACATGTTCAGATGTTGTTACAAATTCGTTTCAAATGAGACATATTGCAGTTATATACGCAAATACAAGCGTTAAAATGCCAATACCTGAGTAATATATAACTTAGCGTATTGTACTAAAAAGTTATAGGCCACCATTAAATATGTTCAGAAATTGATTCAAATTCGTTTCAAATGAGACATATTGCAGTAATATGCGCAAATACAAGCGTTAAAAGGACAATACTAGAGTAATATATTTCGTAGCGTATTGCACTAAAAAGTTATAGGACTCCATAAAATATGTTCAGATGTTCATACAAATTCATTTGAAATGAGACATATTGCACTAATATGCGTTAAAATGCCAATACCAGAGTAATATATTTCCTAGCGTATTGCACCAAAAAGTTATAGGACCCCGTAAAATATGTACGGATCATTGATTCAAATTCGTTTCAAATGAGACATATTGCAGTAATATACGCAAATACAAGCGTTAAAATGCCAATACGAGAATAATATATGAGACATATTCCAGTTAAATACGCAAATACAAGCGTTAAAATGCCAATACCAGAGTAATATATTTCTTAGCGTATTTTACTTATAAGTTATAGTTCACCATTAAAAATGTTCAGATGTTGATACAAATTCGTTTCACATGAGACATATTGCAGTAATATACGCAAATACAAGCGTTAAAATGCCAATACCAGAGTAATATATTTCTTAGCGTCTTGCACTAAAAAGTTATAGGACTCCATAAAACATGTTCAGATGTTGATACAAATTCGTTTCAAATGAGACATATTGCAGTAATATACGCAAATACAAGCGTTAAAATGCCAATACGAGAGGAATATATGAGACATATTGCAGTTAAATACGCAAATACAAGCGTTAAAATGCCAATACCAGAGTAATATATTTCTCAGCGTCTTGCACTAAAAAGTTATAGGACTCCATAAAACGTGTTCAGATGTTGATACAAATTCGTTTCAAATGAGACATATTGCAGTAATATACGCAAATATAAGCGTTAAAATGCCAATACCAGAGTAATATATTTCCTAGCGTGTTGCACCAAAAAGTTATAGGACCCCGTAAAATATGTACGGATCAATTGATTCAAATTCGTTTCAAATGAGACATATTGCAGTAATATACGCAAATACAAGCGTTAATATGCCAACACGAGAGGAATATATGAGACATATTGCAGTAATATACGCAAATACAAGCGTTAAAATGCCAATACCAGAGTAATATATTTCTTAGCGTATTGTACTTATAAGTTATAGTTCACAATTAAAAATGTTCAGATATTGATTCAAATTCGTTTCAAATGAGACATTTAGCAGTAATATACGCAAATACAAGCGTTAAAATTCCAATACGAGAGGAATATATGAGACATATTGCAGTTATATAAGCAAATACAAGCGTTAAAATGCCAATACCAGAGTAATATATTTCTTAGCGTATTGCACTAAAAAGTTATAGGACTCCATAAAATATGTTCAGATGTTGATACAAATTCGTTTGAAATGAGACATATTGCACTAATATAGGCAAATACAAGCGTTAAAATGCCAATACCTGAGTAATATATAACTTAGCGTATTGTACTAAAAAGTTATAGGCCACCATTAAATATGTTCAGAAATTGATTCAAATTCGTTTCAAATGAGACATATTGCAGTAATATGCGCAAATACAAGCGTTAAAAGGACAATACTAGAGTAATATATTTCGTAGCGTATTGCACTAAAAAGTTATAGGACTCCATAAAATATGTTCAGATGTTGATACAAATTCGTTTGAAATGAGACATATTGCAGTAATATACGCAAATACAAGCGTTAAAATGCCAATACAAGAGTAATATATTTCCTAGCGTATTGCACCAAAAAGTTATAGGCCACCATTAAATATGTTCAGATATTGATTCAAATTCGTTTCAAATGAGACATATTGCAGTAATATACGCAAATACAAGCGTTAAAATGCCAATACCAGAGTAATATATTTCTTAGCGTCTTGCACTAAAAAGTTATAGGACTCCATAAAACATGTTCAGATGTTGATACAAATTCGTTTCAAATGAGACATATTGCAGTAATATACGCAAATACAAGCGTTAAAATGCCAATACGAGAGGAATATATGAGACATATTGCAGTTAAATACGCAAATACAAGCGTTAAAATGCCAATACCAGAGTAATATATTTCTCAGCGTCTTGCACTAAAAAGTTATAGGACTCCATAAAACATGTTCAGATGTTGATACAAATTCGTTTCAAATGAGACATATTGCAGTAATATACGCAAATATAAGCGTTAAAATGCAAATACCAGAGTAATATATTTCCTAGCGTGTTGCACCAAAAAGTTATAGGACCCCGTAAAATATGTACGGATCAATTGATTCAAATTCGTTTCAAATGAGACATATTGCAGTAATATACGCAAATACAAGCGTTAATATGCCAACACGAGAGGAATATATGAGACATATTGCAGTAATATACGCAAATACAAGCGTTAAAATGCCAATACCAGAGTAATATATTTCTTAGCGTATTGTACTTATAAGTTATAGTTCACAATTAAAAATGTTCAGATATTGATTCAAATTCGTTGCAAATGAGACATTTAGCAGTAATATACGCAAATACAAGCGTTAAAATTCCAATACGAGAGGAATATATGAGACATATTGCAGTTATATAAGCAAATACAAGCGTTAAAATGCCAATACCAGAGTAATATATTTCTTAGCGTATTGTACTTATAAGTTATAGTTCACAATTAAAAATGTTCAGATATTGATTCAAATTCGTTTCAAATGAGACATATTGCAGTAATATGCGCAAATACAAGCGTTAAAAGGACAATACTAGAGTAATATATTTCTTAGCGTATTGCACTAAAAAGTTATAGGACTCCATAAAATATGTTCAGATGTTGATACAAATTCATTTGAAATGAGACATATTGCACTAATATAGGCAAATACAAGCGTTAAAATGCCAATACCAGAGTAATATATTTCCTAGCGTATTGCACCAAAAAGTTATAGGACCCCGTAAAATATGTACGGATCAATTGATTCAAATTCGTTTCAAATGAGACATATTGCAGTAATATACGAGAATACAAGCGTTAAAATGCCAATACGAGAGGAATATATGAGACATATTGCAGTTAAATACGCAAATACAAGCGTTAAATTGCCAATACCAGAGTAATATATTTCTTAGCGTATTGCACTAAAAAGTTATAGGACTACATAAAATATGTTCAGATGTTGATACAAATTCGTTTGAAATGAGACATATTGCAGTTAGATACGCAAATACAAGCGTTAAAATGCCAATACCAGAGTAATATATTTCTTAGCGTATTGCACTAAAAAGTTATAGGACCCAATAAAATATGTTCAGATATTGATTCAAATTCGTTTTAAATGAGACATATTTCAGTAATATACGCAAATACAAGCGTTAAAATGCCAATACCAGAGTAATATATTTCTTAGCGTATTGCACTAAAAAGTTATAGGACTCCATAAAATATGTTCAGATGTTGATACAAATTCGTTTGAAATGAGACATATTGCACTAATATAGGCAAATACAAGCGTTAAAATGCCAATACCAGAGTAATATATTTCCTAGCGTATTGCACCAAAAAGTTATAGGACCTCGTAAAATATGTACGGATCAAATGATTCAAATTCGTTTCAAATGAGACATATTGCAGTAATATACGAGAATACAAGCGTTAAAATGCCAATACGAGAGGAATATATGAGACATATTGCAGTTAAATACGCAAATACAAGCGTTAAATTGCCAATACCAGAGTAATATATTTCTTAGCGTATTGCACTAAAAAGTTATAGGACTCCATAAAATATGTTCAGATGTTGATACAAATTCGTTTGAAATGAGACATATTGCATTAATATACGCAAATACAAGCGTTAAAATGCCAATACCAGAGTAATATATTTCCTAGCGTATTGCACCAAAAAGTTATAGGCCACCATTAAAAATGTTCAGATTTTGATTCAAATTCGTTTCAAATGAGACATATAGCAGTAATATACGCAAATACAAGCGTTAAAATGCCAATACGAGAGGAATATATGAGACATATTGCAGTTATATAAGCAAATACAAGCGTTAAAATGCCAATACCAGAGTTATATATTTCTTAGCGTATTGCACTAAAAAGTTATAGGACTCCATAAAATATGTTCAGATGTTGATACAAATTCGTTTGAAATGAGACATATTGCAGTAATATACGCAAATACAAGCGTTAAAATGCCAATACCAGAGTAATATATTTCCTAGCGTATTGCACCAAAAAGTTATAGGACCCCGTAAAATATGTACGGATCAATTGCTTCAAATTCGTTTCAAATGAGACATATTGCAGTAATATACGCAAATACAAGCGGTAATATGCCAATACGAGAGGAATATATGAGACATATTGCAGTTATATACGCAAATACAAGCGTTAAAATGCCAATACCAGAGTAATATATTTCTTAGCGTATTGCACTAAAAAGTTATAGGACCCAATAAAATATGTTCAGATATTGATTCAAATTCGTTTTAAATGAGACATATTTCAGTAATATACGCAAATACAAGCGTTAAAATGCCAATACCAGAGTAATATATTTCTCAGCGTCTTGCCCTAAAAAGTTATAAGACTCTATAAAACATGTTCAGATGTTGATACAAATTCGTTTCAAATGAGACATATTGCAGTTATATACGCAAATACAAGCGTTAAAATGCCAATACCTGAGTAATATATAACTTAGCGTATTGTACTAAAAAGTTATAGGCCACCATTAAATATGTTCAGAAATTGATTCAAATTCGTTTCAAATGAGACATATTGCAGTAATATGCGCAAATACAAGCGTTAAAAGGACAATACTAGAGTAATATATTTCGTAGCGTATTGCACTAAAAAGTTATAGGACTCCATAAAATATGTTCAGATGTTCATACAAATTCATTTGAAATAAGACATATTGCACTAATATGCGTTAAAATGCCAATACCAGAGTAATATATTTTCTAGCGTATTGCACCAAAAAGTTATAGGACCCCGTAAAATATGTACGGATCAATTGATTCAAATTCGTTTCAAATGAGACATATTGCAGTAATATACGAGAATACAAGCGTTAAAATGCCAATACGAGAGGAATATATGAGACATATTGCAGTTAAATACGCAAATACAAGCGTTAAATTGCCAATACCAGAGTAATATATTTCTTAGCGTATTGCACTAAAAAGTTATAGGACTCCATAAAATATGTTCAGATGTTGATACAAATTCGTTTGAAATGAGACATATTGCATTAATATACGCAAATACAAGCGTTAAAATGCCAATACCAGAGTAATATATTTCCTAGCGTATTGCACCAAAAAGTTATAGGCCACCATTAAAAATGTTCAGTATTGATTCAAATTCGTTTCAAATGAGACATATAGCAGTAATATACGCAAATAGAAGCGTTAAAATGCCAATACGAGAGGAATATATGAGACATATTGCAGTTATATAAGCAAATACAAGCGTTAAAATGCCAATACCAGAGTAATATATTTCTTAGCGTATTGCACTAAAAAGTTATAGGACTCCATAAAATATGTTCAGCGTATTGCACCAAAAAGTTATTGGACCCCGTAAAATATGTACGGATCAATTGATTCAAATTCGTTTCAAATGAGACATATTGCAGTAATATACGCAAATACAAGCGTTAAAATGCCAATACGAGAGGAATATATGAGACATATTGCAGTTAAATACGCAAATACAAGCGTTAAAATGCCAATACCAGAGTAATATATTTCTTAGCGTATTGCATTAAAAAGTTATAGGACTCCATAAAATATGTTCAGATGTTGATACAAATTCGTTTGAAATGAGACATATTGCAGTAATATACGCAAATACAAGCGTTAAAATGCCAATACCAGAGTAATATATTTCCTAGCGTATTGCACCAAAAAGTTATAGGACCCCGTAAAATATGTACGGATCAATTGATTCAAATTCGTTTCAAATGAGACATATTGCAGTAATATACGCAAATACAAGCGATAATATGCCAATACGAGAGGAATATATGAGACATATTGCAGTTATATACGCAAATACAAGCGTTAAAATGCCAATACCAGAGTAATATATTTCTTAGCGTATTGCACTAAAAAGTTATAGGACCCAATAAAATATGTTCAGATATTGATTCAAATTCGTTTTAAATGAAACATATTTCAGTAATATACGCAAATACAAGCGTTAAAATGCCAATACCAGAGTAATATATTTCTCAGCGTCTTGCCCTAAAAAGTTATAGGACTCTATAAAACATGTTCAGATGTTGATACAAATTCGTTTCAAATGAGACATATTGCAGTAATATACGCAAATACAAGCGTTAAAATGCCAATACCAGAGTAATATATTTCTTAGCGTATTGTACTTATAAGTTATAGTTCACCATTAAAAATGTTCAGATATTGATTCAAATTCGTTTCAAATGAGACATCTAGCAGTAATATACGCAAATACAAGCGTTAAAATGCCAATAAGAGAGGAATATATGAGACATATTGCAGTTATATAAGCAAATACAAGCGTTAAAATGCCAATACCAGAGTAATATATTTCTTAGCGTATAGCACTAAAAAGTTATAGGACTCCATAAAATATGTTCAGATGTTGATACAAATTCGTTTGAAATGAGACATATTGCACTAATATAGGCAAATACAAGCGTTAAAATGCCAATACCAGAGTAATATATTTCCTTGCGTATTGCACCAAAAAGTTATAGGACCCCGTAAAATATGTACGGATCAATTGATTCAAATTCGTTTCAAATGAGACATATTGCAGTAATATACGCAAATACAAGCGTTAAAATGCCAATACGAGAGGAATATATGAGACATATTGCAGTTAAATACGCAAATACAAGCGTTAAAATGCCAATACCAGAGTAATATATTTCTTAGCGTATTGCACTAAAAAGTTATAGGACTCCATAAAATATGTTCAGATGTTGATACAAATTCGTTTGAAATGAGACATATTGCAGTAATATACGCAAATACAAGCGTTAAAATGCCAATACCAGAGTAATATATTTCCTAGCGTATTGCACCAAAAAGTTATAGGACCCCGTAAAATATGTACGGATCAATTGATTCAAATTCGTTTCAAATGAGACATATTGCAGTAATATACGCAAATACAAGCGTTAAAATGCCAATACGAGAGGAATATATGAGATATTGCAGTTATATACGCAAATACAAGCGTTAAAATGCCAATACCAGAGTAATATATTTCTTAGCGTATTGCACTAAAAAGTTATAGGACCCAATAAAATATGTTCAGATATTGATTCAAATTCGTTTTAAATGAGACATATTTCAGTAATATACGCAAATATGTCTCATATATTCCTCTCGTATTGGCATTTTAACGCTTGTATTCTCGTATATTACTGCAATATGTCTCATTTGAAACGAATTTGAATCAATTGATCCGTACATATTTTACGGGGTCCTATAACTTTTTGGTGCAATACGCTAGGAAATATATTACTCTGGTATTGGCATTTTAACGCTTGCATTTGCCTATATTAGTGCAATATGTCTCATTTCAAACGAATTTGTATCAACATCTGAACATATTTTATAGAGTCCTATAACTTTTTAGTGCAATACGCTAAGAAATATATTACTCTGGTATTGGCATTTTAACGCTTGTATTTGCGTATTTAACTGCAATATGTCTCATATATTCCTCTCGTATTGGCATTTTAACGCTTGTATTTGCGTATATTACTGCTATATGTCTCATTTGAAACGCATTTGAATCAATATCTGAACATTTTTAATGGTGGCCTATAACTTTTTGGTGCAATACGCTAGGAAATATATTACTCTGGTATTGGCATTTTGACGCTTGTATTTGCGTATATTAATGCAATATGTCTCATTTCAAACGAATTTGTATCAACATCTGAACATATTTTATGGAGTCCTATAACTTTTTAGTGCAATACGCTAAGAAATATATTACTCTGGTATTGGCATTTTAACGCTTGTATTTGCGTATTTAACTGCAATATGTCTCATATATTCCTCTCGTATTGGCATTTTAACGCTTGTATTTGCGTATATTACTGCTATATGTCTCATTTGAAACGAATTTGAATCAATATCTGAACATTTTTAATGGTGGCCTATAACTTTTTGGTGCAATACGCTAGGAAATATATTACTCTGGTATTGGCATTTTAACGCTTGTATTTGCGTATATTACTGCAATATGTCTCATTTGAAACGAATTTGTATCAACATCTGAACATTTTTAATGGTGAACTATAACTTAAAAGTACAATACGCTAAGAAATATATTACTCTGGTATTGGCAATTTAACGCTTGTATTTGCGTATTTAACTGCAATATGTCTCATATATTCTTCTCGTATTGGCATTTTAACGCTTGTATTTCCGTATATTACTGCTATATGTCTCATTTGAAACGAATTTGAATCAATATCTGAACATTTTTAATGGTGGCCTATAACTTTTTGGTGCAATACGCTAGGAAATATATTACTCTGGTATTGGCATTTTAACGCTTGTATTTGCGTATATTACTGCAATATGTCTCATTTGAAACGAATTTGTATCAACATCTGAACATATTTTATGGAGTCCTATAACTTTTTGGTGCAATACGCTAGGAAATATATTACTCTGGTATTGGCATTTTAACGCTTGTATTTGCGTATATTACTGCAATATGTCTCATTTGAAACGAATTTGTATCAACATCTGAACATTTTTAATGGTGAACTATAACTTAAAAGTACAATACGCTAAGAAATATATTACTCTGGTATTGGCATTTTAACGCTTGTATTTGCGTATATTACTGCAATATGTCTCATATATTACTCTCGTATTGGCATATTAACGCTTGTATTTGCGTATATTACTGCAATATGTCTCATTTGAAACGAATTTGAATCAATTGATCCGTACATATTTTACGGGGTCCTATAACTCTTTGGTGCAATACGCTAAGAAATATATTACTCTAGTATTGGCATTTTAACGCTTGTATTTGCGTATATTACTGCAATATGTCTCATTTCAAACGAATTTGTATCAACATCTGAACATATTTTATGGAGTCCTATAACTTTTTAGTGCAATACGCTAAGAAATATATTACTCTGGTATTGGCATTTTAACGCTTGTATTTGCGTATTTAACTGCAATATGTCTCATATATTCCTCTCGTATTGGCATTTTAACGCTTGTATTTGCGTATATTACTGCAATATGTCTCATTTGAAACGAATTTGAATCAATGATCCGTACATATTTTACGGGGTCCTATAACTTGTTGGTGCAATACGCTAGGAAATATATTACTCTGGTATTGGCATTTTAACGCTTGTATTTGCCTATATTATTGCAATATGTCTCATTTCAAACGAATTTGTATCAACATCTGAACATATTTTATGGAGTCCTATAACTTTTTAGTGCAATACGCTAAGAAATATATTACTCTGGTATTGGCATTTTAACGCTTGTATTTGCGTATTTAACTGCAATATGTCTCATATATTCCTCTCGTATTTGCATTTTAACGCTTGTATTTGCGTATATTATTGCTATATGTCTCATTTGAAACGAATTTGAATCAATATCTGAACATTTTTAATGGTGGCCTATAACTTTTTGGTGCAATACGCTAGGAATTTTATTACTCTGGTATTGGCATTTTAACGCTTGTATTTGCGTATATTAATGCAATATGTCTCATTTCAAACGAATTTGTATCAACATCTGAACATATTTTATGGAGTCCTATAACTTTTTAGTGCAATACGCTAAGAAATATATTACTCTGGTATTGGCAATTTAACGCTTGTATTTGCGTATTTAACTGCAATATGTCTCATATATTCCTCTCGCATTGGCATTTTAACGCTTGTATTCTCGTATATTACTGCAATATGTCTCATTTGAAACGAATTTGAATCAATTGATCCGTACATATTTTACGGGGTCCTATAACTTTTTGGTGCAATACGCTAGGAAATATATTACTCTGGTATTGGCATTTTAACGCTTGTATTTGCCTATATTAGTGCAATATGTCTCATTTCAAACGAATTTGTATCAACATCTGAACATATTTTATGGAGTCCTATAACTTTTTAGTGCAATACGCTAAGAAATATATTACTCTGGTATTGGCATTTTAACGCTTGTATTTGCGTATTTAACTGCAATATGTCTCATATATTCCTCTCGTATTGGCATTTTAACGCTTGTATTTGCGTATATTACTGCTATATGTCTCATTTGAAACGCATTTGAATCAATATCTGAACATTTTTAATGGTGGCCTATAACTTTTTGGTGCAATACGCTAGGAAATATATTAATCTGGTATTGGCATTTTGACGCTTGTATTTGCGTATATTAATGCAATATGTCTCATTTCAAACGAATTTGTATCAACATCTGAACATATTTTATGGAGTCCTATAACTTTTTAGTGCAATACGCTAAGAAATATATTACTCTGGTATTGGCATTTTAACGCTTGTATTTGCTTATAACTTATAACTTAACTGCAATATGTCTCATATATTCCTCTCGTATTGGCATTTTAACGCTTGTATTTGCGTATATTACTGCTAAATGTCTCATTTGAAACGAATTTGAATCAATATCTGAACATTTTTAATGGTGAAATATAACTTATAAGTACAATACGCTAAGAAATATATTACTCTTGTATTGGCATTTTAACGCTTGTATTTGCGTATATTACTGCAATATGTCTCATTTGAAACGAATTTGTATCAACATCTGAACATTTTTAATGGTGAACTATAACTTAAAAGTACAATACGCTAAGAAATATATTACTCTGGTATTGGCATTTTAACGCTTGTATTTGCGTATATTACTGCAATATGTCTCATATATTCCTCTCGTATTGGCATATTAACGCTTGTATTTGCGTATATTACTGCAATATGTCTCATTTGAAACGAATTTGAATCAATTGATCCGTACATATTTTACGGGGTCCTATAACTCTTTGGTGCAATACGCTAGGAAATATATTACTCTGGTATTGGCATTTTAACGCTTTAATTTGCGTATATTACTGCAATATGTCTCATTTCAAACGAATTTGTATCAACATCTGAACATATTTTATGGAGTCCTATAACTTTTTAGTGCAATACGCTAAGAAATATATTTCTCTGGTATTGGCATTTTAACGCTTGTATTTGCGTATTTAACTGCAATATGTCTCATATATTCCTCTCGTATTGGCATTTTAACGCTTGTATTTGCGTATATTACTGCAATATGTCTCATTTGAAACGAATTTGAATCAATGATCCGTACATATTTTACGGGGTCCTATAACTTTTTGATGCAATACGCTAGGAAATATATTACTCTGGTATTGGCATTTTAACGCTTGTATTTGCCTATATTATTGCAATATGTCTCATTTCAAACGAATTTGTATCAACATCTGAACATATTTTATGGAGTCCTATAACTTTTTAGTGCAATACGCTAAGAAATATATTACTCTGGTATTGGCATTTTAACGCTTGTATTTGCGTATTTAACTGCAATATGTCTCATATATTCCTCTAGTATTTGCATTTTAACGCTTGTATTTGCGTATATTACTGCTATATGTCTCATTTGAATCGAATTTGAATCAATATCTGAAACTTTTTAATGGTGGCCTATAACTTTTTGGTGCAATACGCTAGGAAATATATTACTCTGGTATTGGCATTTTAACGCTTGTATTTGCGTATATTAATGCAATATGTCTCATTTCAAACGAATTTGTAACAACATCTGAACATATTTTATGGAGTCCTATAACTTTTTAGTGCAATACGCTAAGAAATATATCACTCTGGTATTGGCAATTTAACGCTTGTATTTGCGTATTTAACTGCAATATGTCTCATATATTCCTCTCGTATTGGCATTTTAACGCTTGTATTTGCGTATATTACTGCAATATGTCTCATTTGAAACGAATTTGAATCAATTGATCCGTACATATTTTACGGGGTCCTATAACTTTTTGGTGCAATACGCTAGGAAGATATTACTCTGGTATTGGCATTTTAACGCTTGTATTTGCCTATATTAGTGCAATATGTCTCATTTCAAACGAATTTGTATCAACATCTGAACATATTTTATAGAGTCCTATAACTTTTTAGTGCAATACGCTAAGAAATATATTACTCTGGTATTGGCATTTAAACGCTTGTATTTGCTAATATAACTGCAATATGTCTCATATATTCCTCTCGTATTGGCATTTTAACGCTTGTATTTGCGTATATTACTGCTAAATGTCTCATTTGAAACGAATTTGAATCAATATCTGAACATTTTTAATGGCGAACTAGAACTTATAAGTACAATACGCTAAGAAATATATTACTCTGGTATTGGCATTTTAACGCTTGTATTTGCGTATATTACTGCAATATGTCTCATTTGAAACGAATTTGTATCAACATCTGAACATTTTTAATGGTGAACTAGAACTTATAAGTACAATACGCTAAGAAATATATTACTCTGGTATTGGCATTTTAACGCTTGTATTTGCGTATATTACTGCAATATGTCTCATTTGAAACGAATTTGTATCAACATCTGAACATTTTTAATGGTGAACTATAACTTAAAAGTACAATACGCGAAGAAATATATTACTCTGGTATTGGCAATTTAACGCTTGTATTTGCGTATATTACTGCAATATGTCTCATATATTCCTCTCGTATTGGCATATTAACGCTTGTATTTGCGTATATTACTGCAATATGTCTCATTTGAAACGAATTTGAATCAATTGATCCGTACATATTTTACGGGGTCCTATAACTCTTTGGTGCAATACGCTAGGAAATATATTACTCTGGTATTGGCATTTTAACGCTTGTATTTGCGTATATTACTGCAATATGTCTCATTTCAAACGAATTTGTATCAACATCTGAACATATTTTATGGAGTCCTATAACTTTTTAGTGCAATACGCTAAGAAATATATTACTCTGGTATTGGCATTTTAACGCTTGTATTTGCGTATTTAACTGCAATATGTCTCATATATTCCTCTCGTATTGGCATTTTAACGCTTGTATTTGCGTATATTACTGCAATATGTCTCATTTGAAACGAATTTGAATCAATGATCCGTACATATTTTACGGGGTCCTATAACTTTTTGGTGCAATACGCTAGGAAATATATTACTCTGGTATTGGCATTTTAACGCTTGTATTTGCCTATATTATTGCAATATGTCTCATTTCAAACGAATTTGTATCAACATCTGAACATATTTTATGGAGTCCTATAACTTTTTAGTGCAATACGCTAAGAAATATATTACTCTGGTATTGGCATTTTAACGCTTGTATTTGCGTATTTAACTGCAATATGTCTCATATATTCCTCTCGTATTTGAATCGAATTTGAATCAATATCTGAACCTTTTTAATGGTGGCCTATAACTTTTTGGTGCAATACGCTAGGAAATATATTACTCTGGTATTGGCATTTTAACGCTTGTATTTGCGTATATTAATGCAATATGTCTCATTTCAAACGAATTTGTATCAACATCTGAACATATTTTATGGAGTCCTATAACTTTTTAGTGCAATACGCTAAGAAATATATCACTCTGGTATTGGCAATTTAACGCTTGTATTTGCGTATTTAACTGCAATATGTCTCATATATTCCTCTCGTATTGGCATTTTAACGCTTGTATTCTCGTATATTACTGCAATATGTCTCATTTGAAACGAATTTGAATCAATTGATCCGTACATATTTTACGGGGTCCTATAACATTTTGGTGCAATACGCTAGGAAATATATTACTCTGGTATTGGCATTTAAACGCTTGTATTTGCTTATATAACTGCAATATGTCTCATATATTCCTCTCGTATTGGCATTTTAACGCTTGTATTTGCGTATATTACTGCTAAATGTCTCATTTGAAACGAATTTGAATCAATATCTGAACATTTTTAATGGTGAACTAGAACTTATAAGTACAATACGCTAAGAAATATATTACTCTGGTATTGGCATTTTAACGCTTGTATTTGCGTATATTACTGCAATATGTCTCATTTGAAACGAATTTGTATCAACATCTGAACATTTTTAATGGTGAACTATAACTTACAAGTACAATACGCTAAGAAATATATTACTCTGGTATTGGCATTTTAACGCTTGTATTTGCGTATATTACTGCAATATGTCTCATTTCAAACGAATTTGTATCAACATCTGAACATATTTTATGGAGTCCTATAACTTTTTAGTGCAATACGCTAAGAAATATATTACTCTGGTATTGGCATTTTAACGCTTGTATTTGCGTATTTAACTGCAATATGTCTCATATATTCCTCTCGTATTGGCATTTTAACGCTTGTATTTGCGTATATTACTGCAATATGTCTCATTTGAAACGAATTTGAATCAATGATCCGTACATATTTTACGGGGTCCTATAACTTTTTGGTGCAATACGCTAGGAAATATATTACTCTGGTATTGGCATTTTAACGCTTGTATTTGCGTAAATTACTGCAAAATGTCTCATTTGAAACGAATTTGTATCAACATCTGAACATTTTTAATGGTGAACTATAACTTACAAGTACAATACGCTAAGAAATATATTACTCTGGTATTGGCATTTTAACGCTTGTATTTGCGTATTTAAATGCAATATGTCTCATATATTCCTCTCGTATTGGCATATTAACGCTTGTATTTGCGTATATTACTGCAATATGTCTCATTTGAAACGAATTTGAATCAATTGATCCGTACATATTTTCCGGGGTCCTATAACTTTTTGGTGCAATACGCTAGGAAATATATTACTCTGGTATTGGCTTTTTAACGCTTGTATTTGCGTATATTACTGCAATATGTCTCATTTCAAACGAATTTGTATCAACATCTGAACATATTTTATGGAGTCCTATAACTTTTTAGTGCAATACGCTAAGAAATATATTACTCTGGTATTGGCATTTTAACGCTTGTATTTGCGTATTTAACTGCAATATGTCTCATATATTCCTCTCGTATTGGCATTTTAAGGCGATTCTCTACCTATACGAAAAACAGCGTTTACGGGCGCCACTCTACAGTCTATATGGAAAATATTTTTGCAAATCTAATTGCAGATAATGCAAATATAAAGATGAAACTTTTCATCGCTGAGAGTAGAATTTTATATTTTTGTATTGTTATGTTATTAATAATTACTTAAATATAGGTATTTTTAGAAAGCATATATTTTAAAAAGTAAGCAAAAACATCAAATTCTAGCTTCAGCGATTCAAAGTTTAATCCTTTCTTATACTTGTAGTGAAATTTTGTATTTTAAATAGCAACAATATAGGCTGTGTAGTGGCGCCCGTAAAACACTATTTTACCAAAATTTGTACCCAGTCATGACAGCATCTAGCGGCAGTGCTATGAATACGCTACGAGTACACTCTCAGAAGCAAGCATTGCGTTGGCTCTGAACTAATACTATAGCTTATGAGTTCTAGTATGTATTATTTAAATAATAATTTTTGTTAGAATAATCATTATTTCTGAATTGAATTAAATAAAATTTATATGTTTTAAATACTTTTTTATTGTATATTTACAGCCGTCTGAAAATGTGCAATAAATATATTTTTTAAAATGTTTGTTGCCAAAATCACAACTATATTATACTATTGACTATCAGTATAATATGTTTAATGTAAACATGTAAATTATAAAACTTTTTTTAAAAATACCTCCATAATTTGGAAATTTTTTGTTAGGTGATTGTTTTTCTAATACTGATCCAAATAAATAATTTTATATCGTTAAGTAACAATAAATAATATAGTATAAGTATATTATAATGTGAAACAAACATTGTAACGTAAAGTGTGTGTGCGCACTGATTTGAGCCACTGTAGCTATATTTTCAGTTTTGTTTGTTGTGATTCGTTTGTTGTGTTTCAATAACATAATCACATCGATAATTCCATAGAAGAACGCTTACTTCTGTTTTGGCATGGTTCTAATATAGATCGTTTAGAAACAGTGAAAATTTAGCTTCAAGAACATTTTCAGTTTTAATACAGTTATAATATATAAATAAATATATATAAATAATAATAAAGTATTATCTATTTGTGTTTTTGCGGTGTTAGTGAAAAATTTTATTAACAATGGGAAAGATAAATAAAGAAAAACGTAAAGTGAGTCGATCGAGAAAAATAGGCAATATAATGAACATGAGAAAAGGTAATTGGCTTCTTTCTGTGTTTATGAAGTATTACACTTCAATTAACTACATATTTGTTATATTGATTCAGCTAAATTAAATTTAAATACGGCATCTTTGAATATGGAATTAGATAAAAATGAGTTGCTCACTCAAATTCCAGTGATAAACACTCCAACATTTAGCGAGGATTACACAATGGCCATAGTCTCAAATAAAACCACTGAAGCGTCTTATCTGTATGAAGGAAGAAGAATAGTAGATGTGGCGTATTTCTTTAAACAATTACAGGCAATTAATACACATGCTCCAGCATTTTCATGTTCAATCAACAATATAATTTTAATACAAGAGATACGAAAAGGTCTTTCGTCTGATTTGTGTTTCAAATGTAATATGTGCAATGGGAATTTTATAATATCGACGAATGACAAAGACGATAAAAATATGGACATTAATACGGGAGCGGTATCTGGTATTATAAGTATAGGTTCAGGCTATTATAATTTCGAAGAAATTATGACAAGCATGAATATCCCTTGTATGTCTCAACAAACCTTTACAAAATGCCAAAATAAAATTAATAGTGTGTGGGAAGAAGCAGCATTGATTTGCATGGAACAGGCTGTGAAGAAAGAAGCGGAGTATGCTAGAAAAATACAAAATGTTGACGAAAACGGAACTCCACTTATCACAGTAGTTGGTGATGGATGTTGGTCAAGGAGATCTTATGGGACGAATTATAACGCGTTATCTGGAATAGCTGCACTTATAGGATTCCATTATAAACAAATCCTATACATTGGAGTGAAAAACAAATATTGTATGATTTGCGATAGAAACAAAAAATATAATGTTAATACGGAGCATAGGTGTTATAAAAATTTTAATGGCAGTTCAACCAGTATGGAATCAGCGATACTGGTGGAAGGATTTAAAAGTAGCATGGCTAATCATGGTGTCATATATAATAAAATAATTGCTGATGGAGATAGCAGCACATATAAGAAAATTATTGAGGCACGACCATATAGTAATGTGACAGTTGAAAAAATCGAATGCAGAAATCATCTTTTACGATGCTACTGTAGAAGATTACAACGGCTTGTATTAGATACACATTACAGATCTGAAATAAGAAAAGATTTTAAAGGAAAAATTATGAGAATGCGTACACATGTTACAGGTGCAATTGCACACAGAAAAAAACATACAGATAAAACCGAAGCTATCTCACTCTTACAAGCAGACATAGAGAATAGTTTATGTCATGAATATGGACAGCACGAACAATGTGCAGATTATTTTTGTAAAAAGAAGTCAGAGGACAATAATAGATATTTTTTATTACTACAAAATCCTGAATTTCTATCCAAATTACAGCAAACAATTAAATATATTGCAGGACACGCACGTAGTTTGATCTACGATGTTGACAGCAATATCGTTGAACAATATAATTCGATTATTGCTAAATTTGTTGGAGGTAAATTTAATATTTAGGTTTTAAAATATATTAGTATTTATAATTATTGTGACTTACAGGAAAGCGCATAAATTT
The DNA here is from genome assembly GCA_944039245.1 of Nebria salina. Taxonomy (NCBI): domain Eukaryota; kingdom Metazoa; phylum Arthropoda; class Insecta; order Coleoptera; family Carabidae; genus Nebria; species Nebria salina. The sequence goes on along the minus strand of CALUEK010000487.1, from coordinate 2,215 downwards.
CACTAGTCGCGGATCTTATGCAGCAAGATGTTCCGCTGCCGCAGTATCATTTAATACAAAATCACCCCACTATTATTTGCATCAAACGATGTATCAACGAAGTCCATGCAAAATAGTTAAGCGATTTGAAGCTAGAAGAGCACAAAAAATAAGAAGATTAGCAATAAAAAGAAAAGAAAATGTAAATGTGCGTAAAAGAAAAGCAGAAATTATATTATCTGATCCTAATTATGGCGATGGTTGTGATATTTTAGACATGGATATAGATGAATATGAATCCAAGAAAAATGTATTTTTAAAAAGCTTGGAGAGAAATGATGAAGAACGGCAGAATCTAGAGGTAGAAACTAGGTTTCAGGCTGACAGTGGAAAATGGATGGAAGAACGTCGAAAAATATTAACAGCATCAAACTTTTTTGCTGTCTGTAGAAGAAGAAATACTACCAGTTGTGCCAATTTAGTAAAAACATTACTGTATAATTCCAAAGAACTCAATGTCCCAGCAGTAAAACACGGCAAAGAAAATGAGTTTAGGGCACTTCAAAAATTGGAAAAACAATTAAATATTAAAATTAATAGTTGTGGTCTATTTATTCATAAAAATATAACATTCCTCGGAGCAACACCAGATGGTTTAGTTGACTTAAATTCAATAGTCGAAGTAAAGTGTCCGCTATCGACCTATAATATACCAATAGAAGAAGCTGTTAGAAACAAGAAAGTCAAAATTTTAAAATATGAAAAAGATTCACTAGTTGTAAATAAAAATGATAAATGGTATTATCAAATACAAGGGCAACTAGCAGTCACAGGAAGAGATACTTGTATTTTCGCAATTTGGACAGGAGATAATTACCCCATGACTGTCAAAATAATAAAAAGAGACGATGTATTCTGGAAGGAGCACATGGAAGAAAAATTGGTTAAATTTTATTTAAATTGTGTTCTTCCGGAATTAGTGGATCCACGCTTCACAAGGAATATGCCCATAAGAGATCCAGAATACATCACGGCCGCAAAAAAAAAGAAAAAGGAACCAATTAAGAAAACGGCTAGAAAGAAATTATTTTAAATTATTTTTCCATAAATTAGTGTTCCCATAAATTAGTGTTCCTATATATTAGTGTTCCCAATATAAATATGTTTCTTATAAAGTTGTTTAGCAATGAAGTAATGGTATATTTATTAGCATTGATAATTATTATATTTTATTCTATCGTTGTTTGTACTTTCCTATACGCAGTATTGTAATCATGAAAAAATTCAATCTCGAGATTTTAACGGAAATATATAAAAATCGTTCAATTGTTCAACAACAACAAAATAGACTTAATATTTAAACACATATTAAAAATTTTCAAGATTTATGAAATTTCCAAACAGATTTAAATTCTAACATTTTAACCAAAATGCGCATAAGAAAGTTCAGTGTCGATATGCCAGATATTGTATAATAGTGATTAAATTGATGGTTCTTGTTATTAAGATTATGTACTGAGTAACTGTAATAAATCAAGAGGAAAGCTCGTCCTAACCGAGCTTTTTAAATGAATATTCATTTTATATATATATATATATATATATATATATATATATATATATATGTGTATATATATATATATATATATATATATATATATATATATATATATATAAATATATATATATATATATATATATATATATATGTATATATATATATATATATATATATATATATATACATATATATATATATATATATATATATATATATATATATATATATATATATATATATGTATATGTATATATATATATATATATATATATATATATATATATATATATATCTATATATATATATATATATATATATATATATATATATATATATATATATATATATATATATATATGTATATATATATATATATATTTTATATATATATATATATATATATATATTATATACTTTACACACTAACTCTTAACGTGCTATAGCAAGGTATCTAATTCATTTGTATATGATACAGATTGTATAAGTATAATAAACAAACTGCAAATGCTCAATTTACTGCAGTCACATAATGTTTTTACTCTGAGTGTACGAGATAGTTCACTCGATTGTTATATAGCTTACGTTCATATCGTTTTCTCATACTATTTTATGCGACATGCGGACTCGGTTCGGGACCGTATGTCGTTCGAATTTTGAATGGATTCGGACGGTTCC
>CALUEK010000486.1:0-22708 GCA_944039245.1 Nebria salina | reverse complement strand
TAAATAACTAAATAACTAAATAACTAAATAACTAAATATAACTAAATAACTAAATAACTAAATAACTAAATAACTAAATAACTAAATAACTAAATAACTAAATAACTAAATAACTAAATAACTAAATAACTAAATAACTAAATAACTAAATAACTAAATAACTAAATAACTAAATAACTAAATAACTAAATAACTAAATAACTAAATAACTAAATAACTAAATAACTAAATAACTAAATAACTAAATAACTAAATAACTAAATAACTAAATAACTAAATAACTAAATAACTAAATAACTAAATAACTAAATAACTAAATAACTAAATAACTAAATAACTAAATAACTAAATAACTAAATAACTAAATAACTAAATAACTAAATAACTAAATAACTAAATAACTAAATAACTAAATAACTAAATAACTAAATAACTAAATAACTAAATAACTAAATAACTAAATAACTAAATAACTAAATAACTAAATAACTAAATAACTAAATAACTAAATAACTAAATAACTAAATAACTAAATAACTAAATAACTAAATAACTAAATAACTAAATAACTAAATAACTAAATAACTAAATAACTAAATAACTAAATAACTAAAAACCTAAATAACTAAATAACTAAATAACTAAATAACTAAATAACTAAATAACTAAATAACTAAATAACTAAATAACTAAATAACTAAATAACTAAATAACTAAATAACTAAATAACTAAATAACTAAATAACTAAATAACTAAATAACTAAATAACTAAATAACTAAATAACTAAATAACTAAATAACTAAATAACTAAATAACTAAATAACTAAATAACTAAATAACTAAATAACTAAATAACTAAATAACTAAATAACTAAATAACTAAATAACTAAATAACTAAATAACTAAATAACTAAATAACTAAATAACTAAATAACTAAATAACTAAATAACTAAATAACTAAATAACTAAATAACTAAATAACTAAATAACTAAATAACTAAATAACTAAATAACTAAATAACTAAATAACTAAATAACTAAATAACTAAATAACTAAATAACTAAATAACTAAATAACTAAATAACTAAATAACTAAATAACTAAATAACTAAATAACTAAATAACTAAATAACTAAATAACTAAATAACTAAATAACTAAATAACTAAATAACTAAATAACTAAATAACTAAATAACTAAATAACTAAATAACTAAATAACTAAATAACTAAATAACTAAATAACTAAATAACTAAATAACTAAATAACTAAATAACTAAATAACTAAATAACTAAATAACTAAATAACTTAATAACTAAATAACTAAATAACTAAATAACTAAATAACTAAATAACTAAATAACTAAATAACTAAATAACTAAATAACTAAAATAACTAAATAACTAAATAACTAAATAACTAAATAACTAAATAACTAAATAACTAAATAACTAAATAACTAAATAACTAAATAACTAAATAACTAAATAACTAAATAACTAAATAACTAAATAACTAAATAACTAAATAACTAAATAACTAAATAACTAAATAACTAAATAACTAAATAACTAAATAACTAAATAACTAAATAACTAAATAACTAAATAACTAAATAACTAAATAACTAAATAACTAAATAACTAAATAACTAAATAACTAAATAACTAAATAACTAAATAACTAATAACTAAATAACTAAATAACTAAATAACTAAATAACTAAATAACTAAATAACTAAATAACTAAATAACTAAATAACTAAAACTAAATAACTAAATAACTAAATAACTAAATAACTAAATAACTAAATAACTAAATAACTAAATAACTAAATAACTAAATAACTAAATAACTAAATAACTAAATAACTAAATAACTAAATAACTAAATAACTAAATAACTAAATAACTAAATAACTAAATAACTAAATAACTAAATAACTAAATAACTAAATAACTAAATAACTAAATAACTAAATAACTAAATAACTAAATAACTAAATAACTAAATAACTAAATAACTAAATAACTAAATAACTAAATAACTAAATAACTAAATAACTAAATAACTAAATAACTAAATAACTAAATAACTAAATAACTAAATAACTAAATAACTAAATAACTAAATAACTAAATAACTAAATAACTAAATAACTAAATAACTAAATAACTAAATAACTAAATAACTAAATAACTAAATAACTAAATAACTAAATAACTAAATAACTAAATAACTAAATAACTAAATAACTAAATAACTAAATAACTAAATAACTAAATAACTAAATAACTAAATAACTAAATAACTAAATAACTAAATAACTAAATAACTAAATAACTAAATAACTAAATAACTAAATAACTAAATAACTAAATAACTAAATAACTAAATAACTAAATAACTAAATAACTAAATAACTAAATAACTAAATAACTAAATAACTAAATAACTAAATAACTAAATAACTAAATAACTAAATAACTAAATAACTAAATAACTAAATAACTAAATAACTAAATAACTAAATAACTAAATAACTAAATAACTAAATAACTAAATAACTAAATAACTAAATAACTAAATAACTAAATAACTAAATAACTAAATAACTAAATAACTAAATAACTAAATAACTAAATAACTAAATAACTAAATAACTAAATAACTAAATAACTAAATAACTAAATAACTAAATAACTAAATAACTAAATAACTAAATAACTAAATAACTAAATATAACTAAATAACTAAATAACTAAATAACTAAATAACTAAATAACTAAATAACTAAATAACTAAATAACTAAATAACTAAATAATAAATAACTAAATAACTAAATAACTAAATAACTAAATAACTAAATAACTAAATAACTAAATAACTAAATAACTAAATAACTAAATAACTAAATAACTAAATAACTAAATAACTAAATAACTAAATAACTAAATAACTAAATAACTAAATAACTAAATAACTAAATAACTAAATAACTAAATAACTAAATAACTAAATAACTAAATAACTAAATAACTAAATAACTAAATAACTAAATAACTAAATAACTAAATAACTAAATAACTAAATAACTAAATAACTAAATAACTAAATAACTAAATAACTAAATAACTAAATAACTAAATAACTAAATAACTAAATAACTAAATAACTAAATAACTAAATAACTAAATAACTAAATAACTAAATAACTAAATAACTAAATAACTAAATAACTAAATAACTAAATAACTAAATAACTAAATAACTAAATAACTAAATAACTAAATAACTAAATAACTAAATAACTAAATAACTAAATAACTAAATAACTAAATAACTAAATAACTAAATAACTAAATAACTAAATAACTAAATAACTAAATAACTAAATAACTAAATAACTAAATAACTAAATAACTAAATAACTAAATAACTAAATAACTAAATAACTAAATAACTAAATAACTAAATAACTAAATAACTAAATAACTAAATAACTAAATAACTAAATAACTAAATAACTAAATAACTAAATAACTAAATAACTAAATAACTAAATAACTAAATAACTAAATAACTAAATAACTAAATAACTAAATAACTAAATAACTAAATAACTAAATAACTAAATAACTAAATAACTAAATAACTAAATAACTAAATAACTAAATAACTAAATAACTAAATAACTAAATAACTAAATAACTAAATAACTAAATAACTAAATAACTAAATAACTAAATAACTAAATAACTAAATAACTAAATAACTAAATAACTAAATAACTAAATAACTAAATAACTAAATAACTAAATAACTAAATAACTAAATAACTAAATAACTAAATAACTAAATAACTAAATAACTAAATAACTAAATAACTAAATAACTAAATAACTAAATAACTAAATAACTAAATAACTAAATAACTAAATAACTAAATAACTAAATAACTAAATAACTAAATAACTAAATAACTAAATAACTAAATAACTAAATAACTAAATAACTAAATAAACTAAATAACTAAATAACTAAATAACTAAATAACTAAATAACTAAATAACTAAATAACTAAATAACTAAATAACTAAATAACTAAATAACTAAATAACTAAATAACTAAATAACTAAATAACTAAATAACTAAATAACTAAATAACTAAATAACTAAATAACTAAATAACTAAATAACTAAATAACTAAATAACTAAATAACTAAATAACTAAATAACTAAATAACTAAATAACTAAATAACTAAATAACTAAATAACTAAATAACTAAATAACTAAATAACTAAATAACTAAATAACTAAATAACTAAATAACTAAATAACTAAATAACTAAATAACTAAATAACTAAATAACTAAATAACTAAATAACTAAATAACTAAATAACTAAATAACTAAATAACTAAATAACTAAATAACTAAATAACTAAATAACTAAATAACTAAATAACTAAATAACTAAATAACTAAATAACTAAATAACTAAATAACTAAATAACTAAATAACTAAATAACTAAATAACTAAATAACTAAATAACTAAATAACTAAATAACTAAATAACTAAATAACTAAATAACTAAATAACTAAATAACTAAATAACTAAATAACTAAATAACTAAATAACTAAATAACTAAATAACTAAATAACTAAATAACTAAATAACTAAATAACTAAATAACTAAATAACTAAATAACTAAATAACTAAATAACTAAATAACTAAATAACTAAATAACTAAATAACTAAATAACTAAATAACTAAATAACTAAATAACTAAATAACTAAATAACTAAATAACTAAATAACTAAATAACTAAATAACTAAATAACTAAATAACTAAATAACTAAATAACTAAATAACTAAATAACTAAATAACTAAATAACTAAATAACTAAATAACTAAATAACTAAATAACTAAATAACTAAATAACTAAATAACTAAATAACTAAATAACTAAATAACTAAATAACTAAATAACTAAATAACTAAATAACTAAATAACTAAATAACTAAATAACTAAATAACTAAATAACTAAATAACTAAATAACTAAATAACTAAATAACTAAATAACTAAATAACTAAATAACTAAATAACTAAATAACTAAATAACTAAATAACTAAATAACTAAATAACTAAATAACTAAATAACTAAATAACTAAATAACTAAATAACTAAATAACTAAATAACTAAATAACTAAATAACTAAATAACTAAATAACTAAATAACTAAATAACTAAATAACTAAATAACTAAATAACTAAATAACTAAATAACTAAATAACTAAATAACTAAATAACTAAATAACTAAATAACTAAATAACTAAATAACTAAATAACTAAATAACTAAATAACTAAATAACTAAATAACTAAATAACTAAATAACTAAATAACTAAATAACTAAATAACTAAATAACTAAATAACTAAATAACTAAATAACTAAATAACTAAATAACTAAATAACTAAATAACTAAATAACTAAATAACTAAATAACTAAATAACTAAATAACTAAATAACTAAATAACTAAATAACTAAATAACTAAATAACTAAATAACTAAATAACTAAATAACTAAATAACTAAATAACTAAATAACTAAATAACTAAATAACTAAATAACTAAATAACTAAATAACTAAATAACTAAATAACTAAATAACTAAATAACTAAATAACTAAATAACTAAATAACTAAATAACTAAATAACTAAATAACTAAATAACTAAATAACTAAATAACTAAATAACTAAATAACTAAATAACTAAATAACTAAATAACTAAATAACTAAATAACTAAATAACTAAATAACTAAATAACTAAATAACTAAATAACTAAATAACTAAATAACTAAATAACTAAATAACTAAATAACTAAATAACTAAATAACTAAATAACTAAATAACTAAATAACTAAATAACTAAATAACTAAATAACTAAATAACTAAATAACTAAATAACTAAATAACTAAATAACTAAATAACTAAATAACTAAATAACTAAATAACTAAATAACTAAATAACTAAATAACTAAATAACTAAATAACTAAATAACTAAATAACTAAATAACTAAATAACTAAATAACTAAATAACTAAATAACTAAATAACTAAATAACTAAATAACTAAATAACTAAATAACTAAATAACTAAATAACTAAATAACTAAATAACTAAATAACTAAATAACTAAATAACTAAATAACTAAATAACTAAATAACTAAATAACTAAATAACTAAATAACTAAATAACTAAATAACTAAATAACTAAATAACTAAATAACTAAATAACTAAATAACTAAATAACTAAATAACTAAATAACTAAATAACTAAATAACTAAATAACTAAATAACTAAATAACTAAATAACTAAATAACTAAATAACTAAATAACTAAATAACTAAATAACTAAATAACTAAATAACTAAATAACTAAATAACTAAATAACTAAATAACTAAATAACTAAATAACTAAATAACTAAATAACTAAATAACTAAATAACTAAATAACTAAATAACTAAATAACTAAATAACTAAATAACTAAATAACTAAATAACTAAATAACTAAATAACTAAATAACTAAATAACTAAATAACTAAATAACTAAATAACTAAATAACTAAATAACTAAATAACTAAATAACTAAATAACTAAATAACTAAATAACTAAATAACTAAATAACTAAATAACTAAATAACTAAATAACTAAATAACTAAATAACTAAATAACTAAATAACTAAATAACTAAATAACTAAATAACTAAATAACTAAATAACTAAATAACTAAATAACTAAATAACTAAATAACTAAATAACTAAATAACTAAATAACTAAATAACTAAATAACTAAATAACTAAATAACTAAATAACTAAATAACTAAATAACTAAATAACTAAATAACTAAATAACTAAATAACTAAATAACTAAATAACTAAATAACTAAATAACTAAATAACTAAATAACTAAATAACTAAATAACTAAATAACTAAATAACTAAATAACTAAATAACTAAATAACTAAATAACTAAATAACTAAATAACTAAATAACTAAATAACTAAATAACTAAATAACTAAATAACTAAATAACTAAATAACTAAATAACTAAATAACTAAATAACTAAATAACTAAATAACTAAATAACTAAATAACTAAATAACTAAATAACTAAATAACTAAATAACTAAATAACTAAATAACTAAATAACTAAATAACTAAATAACTAAATAACTAAATAACTAAATAACTAAATAACTAAATAACTAAATAACTAAATAACTAAATAACTAAATAACTAAATAACTAAATAACTAAATAACTAAATAACTAAATAACTAAATAACTAAATAACTAAATAACTAAATAACTAAATAACTAAATAACTAAATAACTAAATAACTAAATAACTAAATAACTAAATAACTAAATAACTAAATAACTAAATAACTAAATAACTAAATAACTAAATAACTAAATAACTAAATAACTAAATAACTAAATAACTAAATAACTAAATAACTAAATAACTAAATAACTAAATAACTAAATAACTAAATAACTAAATAACTAAATAACTAAATAACTAAATAACTAAATAACTAAATAACTAAATAACTAAATAACTAAATAACTAAATAACTAAATAACTAAATAACTAAATAACTAAATAACTAAATAACTAAATAACTAAATAACTAAATAACTAAATAACTAAATAACTAAATAACTAAATAACTAAATAACTAAATAACTAAATAACTAAATAACTAAATAACTAAATAACTAAATAACTAAATAACTAAATAACTAAATAACTAAATAACTAAATAACTAAATAACTAAATAACTAAATAACTAAATAACTAAATAACTAAATAACTAAATAACTAAATAACTAAATAACTAAATAACTAAATAACTAAATAACTAAATAACTAAATAACTAAATAACTAAATAACTAAATAACTAAATAACTAAATAACTAAATAACTAAATAACTAAATAACTAAATAACTAAATAACTAAATAACTAAATAACTAAATAACTAAATAACTAAATAACTAAATAACTAAATAACTAAATAACTAAATAACTAAATAACTAAATAACTAAATAACTAAATAACTAAATAACTAAATAACTAAATAACTAAATAACTAAATAACTAAATAACTAAATAACTAAATAACTAAATAACTAAATAACTAAATAACTAAATAACTAAATAACTAAATAACTAAATAACTAAATAACTAAATAACTAAATAACTAAATAACTAAATAACTAAATAACTAAATAACTAAATAACTAAATAACTAAATAACTAAATAACTAAATAACTAAATAACTAAATAACTAAATAACTAAATAACTAAATAACTAAATAACTAAATAACTAAATAACTAAATAACTAAATAACTAAATAACTAAATAACTAAATAACTAAATAACTAAATAACTAAATAACTAAATAACTAAATAACTAAATAACTAAATAACTAAATAACTAAATAACTAAATAACTAAATAACTAAATAACTAAATAACTAAATAACTAAATAACTAAATAACTAAATAACTAAATAACTAAATAACTAAATAACTAAATAACTAAATAACTAAATAACTAAATAACTAAATAACTAAATAACTAAATAACTAAATAACTAAATAACTAAATAACTAAATAACTAAATAACTAAATAACTAAATAACTAAATAACTAAATAACTAAATAACTAAATAACTAAATAACTAAATAACTAAATAACTAAATAACTAAATAACTAAATAACTAAATAACTAAATAACTAAATAACTAAATAACTAAATAACTAAATAACTAAATAACTAAATAACTAAATAACTAAATAACTAAATAACTAAATAACTAAATAACTAAATAACTAAATAACTAAATAACTAAATAACTAAATAACTAAATAACTAAATAACTAAATAACTAAATAACTAAATAACTAAATAACTAAATAACTAAATAACTAAATAACTAAATAACTAAATAACTAAATAACTAAATAACTAAATAACTAAATAACTAAATAACTAAATAACTAAATAACTAAATAACTAAATAACTAAATAACTAAATAACTAAATAACTAAATAACTAAATAACTAAATAACTAAATAACTAAATAACTAAATAACTAAATAACTAAATAACTAAATAACTAAATAACTAAATAACTAAATAACTAAATAACTAAATAACTAAATAACTAAATAACTAAATAACTAAATAACTAAATAACTAAATAACTAAATAACTAAATAACTAAATAACTAAATAACTAAATAACTAAATAACTAAATAACTAAATAACTAAATAACTAAATAACTAAATAACTAAATAACTAAATAACTAAATAACTAAATAACTAAATAACTAAATAACTAAATAACTAAATAACTAAATAACTAAATAACTAAATAACTAAATAACTAAATAACTAAATAACTAAATAACTAAATAACTAAATAACTAAATAACTAAATAACTAAATAACTAAATAACTAAATAACTAAATAACTAAATAACTAAATAACTAAATAACTAAATAACTAAATAACTAAATAACTAAATAACTAAATAACTAAATAACTAAATAACTAAATAACTAAATAACTAAATAACTAAATAACTAAATAACTAAATAACTAAATAACTAAATAACTAAATAACTAAATAACTAAATAACTAAATAACTAAATAACTAAATAACTAAATAACTAAATAACTAAATAACTAAATAACTAAATAACTAAATAACTAAATAACTAAATAACTAAATAACTAAATAACTAAATAACTAAATAACTAAATAACTAAATAACTAAATAACTAAATAACTAAATAACTAAATAACTAAATAACTAAATAACTAAATAACTAAATAACTAAATAACTAAATAACTAAATAACTAAATAACTAAATAACTAAATAACTAAATAACTAAATAACTAAATAACTAAATAACTAAATAACTAAATAACTAAATAACTAAATAACTAAATAACTAAATAACTAAATAACTAAATAACTAAATAACTAAATAACTAAATAACTAAATAACTAAATAACTAAATAACTAAATAACTAAATAACTAAATAACTAAATAACTAAATAACTAAATAACTAAATAACTAAATAACTAAATAACTTAATAACTAAATAACTAAATAACTAAATAACTAAATAACTAAATAACTAAATAAGTAAATAACTAAATACCTAAATAACTAAATAACTAAATAACTAAATAACTAAATAACTAAATAACTAAATAACTAAATAACTAAATAACTAAATAACTAAATAACTAAATAACTAAATAACTAAATAAATAAATAACTAAATAACTAAATAACTAAATAACTAAATAACTAAATAACTAAATAACTAAATAACTAAATAACTAAATAACTAAATAACTAAATAACTAAATAACTAAATAACTAAATAACTAAATAACTAAATAACTAAATAACTAAATAACTAAATAACTAAATAACTAAATAACTAAATAACTGAACATTTTTAATGGGGTCCTATAACTTTTTGGTGCAATACGCTAGGAAATATATTACTCTGGTATTGGCATTTTAAAGCTTGTATTTGCGTATATTAATGCAATATGTCTCATTTCAAACGAATTTGTATCAACATCTGAACATATTTTATGGAGTCCTATAACTTTTTAGTGCAATACGCTAAGAAATATATTACTCTGGTATTGGCATTTTAACGCTTGTATTTGCGTATTTAACTGCAATATGTCTCATATATTCCTCTCGTATTGGCATTTTAACGCTTGTATTTGCGTATATTACTGCAATATGTCTCATTTGAAACGAATTTGAATCAATGATCCGTACATATTTTACGGGGTCCTATAACTTTTTGGTGCAATACGCTAGGAAATATATTACTCTGATATTGGCATTTTAACGCTTGTATTTGCGTATTTAACTGCAATATGTCTCATATATTTCTCTCGTATTGGCATTTTAACGCTTGTATTTGCGTATTTAACTGCAATATGTCTCATATATTCCTCTCGTATTGGCATTTTAACGCTTGTATTTGCGTATATTACTGCAATATGTCTCATTTGAAACGAATTTGAATCAATGATCCGTACATATTTTACGGGGTCCTATAACTTTTTGGTGCAATACGCTAGGAAATATATTACTCTGGTATTGGCATTTTAACGCTTGTATTTGCCTATATTAGTGCAATATGTCTCATTTCAAACGAATTTGTATCAACATCTGAACATATTTTATGGAGTCCTATAACTTTTTAGTGCAATACGCTAAGAAATATATTACTCTGGTATTGGCATTTTAACGCTTGTATTTGCTTATATAACTGCAATATGTCTCATATATTCCTCTCGTATTGGCATTTTAACGCTTGTATTTGCGTATATTACTGCTATATGTCTCATTTGAAACGAATTTGAAACAATATCTGAACATTTTTAATGGTGGACTATAACTTTTTGGTGCAATACGCTAGGAAATATATTACTCTGATATTGGCATTTTAACGCTTGTATTTGCGTATATTAATGCAATATGTCTCATTTCAAACGAATTTGTATCAACATCTGAACATATTTTATGGAGTCCTATAACTTTTTAGTGCAATACGCTAAGAAATATATTACTCTGGTATTGGCAATTTAACGCTTGTATTTGCGTATTTAACTGCAATATGTCTCATATATTCCTCTCGTATTGGCATTTTAACGCTTGTATTCTCGTATATTACTGCAATATGTCTCATTTCAAACGAATTTGTATCAACATCTGAACATATTTTATGGAGTCCTATAACTTTTTAGTGCAATACGCTAAGAAATATATTACTCTGGTATTGGCATTTTAACGCTTGTATTTGCGTATTTAACTGCAATATGTCTCATATATTCCTCTCGTATTGGCATTTTAACGCTTGTATTTGCGTATATTACTGCAATATGTCTCATTTGAAACGAATTTGAATCAATGATCCGTACATATTTTACGGGGTCCTATAACTTTTTGGTTCAATACGCTAGGAAATATATTACTCTGGTATTGGCATTTTAACGCTTGTATTTGCCTATATTAGTGCAATATGTCTCATTTCAAACGAATTTGTATCAACATCTGAACATATTTTATGGAGTCCTATATTTTTAGTGCAATACGCTAAGAAATATATTACTCTGGTATTGGCATTTTAACGCTTGTATTTGCTTATATAACTGCAATATGTCTCATATATTACTCTCGTATTGGCATTTTAACGCTTGTATTTGCGTATATTACTGCTATATGTCTCATTTGCAACGAATTTGAATCAATATCTGAACATTTTTAATGGTGGCCTATAACTTTTTGGTGCAATACGCTAGGAAATATATTACTCTGGTATTGGCATTTTAACGCTTGTATTTGCGTATATTAATGCAATATGTCTCATTTCAAACGAATTTGTATCAACATCTGAACATATTTTATGGAGTCCTATAACTTTTTAGTGCAATACGCTAAGAAATATATTACTCTGGTATTGGCAATTTAACGCTTGTATTTGCGTATTTAACTGCAATATGTCTCATATATTCCTCTCGTATTGGCATTTTAACGCTTGTATTTGCGTATATTACTGCTATATGTCTCATTTGAAACGAATTTGAATCAATATCTGAACATTTTTAATGGTGGCCTATAACTTTTTGGTGCAATACGCTAGGAAATATATTACTCTGGTATTGGCATTTTAAAGCTTGTATTTGCGTATATTAATGCAATATGTCTCATTTCAAACGAATTTGTATCAACATCTGAACATATTTTATGGAGTCCTATAACTTTTTAGTGCAATACGCTAAGAAATATATTACTCTGGTATTGGCATTTTAACGCTTGTATTTGCGTATATTACTGCTATATGTCTCATTTGCAACGAATTTGAATCAATATCTGAACATTTTTAATGGTGGCCTATAACTTTTTGGTGCAATACGCTAGGAAATATATTACTCTGGTATTGGCATTTTAACGCTTGTATTTGCGTATATTAATGCAATATGTCTCATTTCAAACGAATTTGTATCAACATCTGAACATATTTTATGGAGTCCTATAACTTTTTAGTGCAATACGCTAAGAAATATATTACTCTGGTATTGGCAATTTAACGCTTGTATTTGCGTATTTAACTGCAATATGTCTCATATATTCCTCTCGTACTGGCATTTTAACGCTTGTATTTGCGTATATTACTGCAATATGTCTCATTTGAAACGAATTTGAATCAATTGATCCGTACATATTTTACGGGGTCCTATAACTCCTTGTTGCAATACGCTAGGAAATATATTCCTCTGGTATTGGCATTTTAACGCTTGTATTTGCGTATATTACTGCTAAATGTCTCATTTGAAACGAATTTGAATCAATTTCTGAACATTTTTAATGGTGAACTATAACTTATAAGTACAATACGCTAAGAAATATATTACTCTGGTATTGGCATTTTAACGCTTGTATTTGCGTATATTACTGCAATATGTCTCATATATTCCTCTCGTATTGGCATATTAACGCTTGTATTTGCGTATATTACTGCAATATGTCTCATTTGAAAACGAATTTGAATCAATTGATCCGTACATATTTTACGGGGTCCTATAACTCTTTGTTGCAATACGCTAGGAAATATATTACTCTGGTATTGGCATTTTAACGCTTGTATTTGCGTATATTACTGCAATATGTCTCATTTCAAACGAATTTGTATCAACATCTGAACATATTTTATGGAGTCCTATAACTTTTTAGTGCAATACGCTAAGAAATATATTACTCTGGTATTGGCATTTTAACGCTTGTATTTGCGTATTTAACTGCAATATGTCTCATATATTCCTCTCGTATTGGCATTTTAACGCTTGTATTTGCGTATATTACTGCAATATGTCTCATTAGAAACGAATTTGAATCAATGATCCGTACATATTTTACGGGGTCCTATAACTTTTTGGTGCAATACGCTAGGAAATATATTACTCTGGTATTGTTGGCATTTTTAACGCTTGTATTTGCCTATATTATTGCAATATGTCTCATTTCAAACGAATTTGTATCAACATCTGAACATATTTTATGGAGTCCTATAACTTTTTAGTGCAATACGCTAAGAAATATATTACTCTGGTATTGGCATTTTAACGCTTGTATTTGCGTATTTAACTGCAATATGTCTCATATATTCCTCTCGTATTGGCATTTTAACGCTTGTATTTGCGTATATTACTGCAATATGTCTCATTTGAAACGAATTTGAATCAATTGATCCGTACATATGTCCTATAACTTTTTAGTGCAATACGCTAAGAAATATATTACTCTGGTATTGGCATTTTAACGCTTGTATTTGCGTATATTACTGCAATATGTCTCATTTCAAACGAATTTGTATCAACATCTGAACATATTTTATGGAGTCCTATAACTTTGTAGCGCAATAAGCTAAGAAATATATTACTCTGGTATTGGCATTTTAACGTTTGTATTTGCGTATTTAACTGCAATATGTCTCATATATTCCTCTCGTATTGGCATTTTAACGCTTGTATTTGCGTATATTACTGCAATATGTCTCATTTGAAACGAATTTGAATCAATTGATCCGTACATATTTTACGGGGTCCTATAACTTTTTGGTGCAATACGCTCTGGTATTGGCATTTTAACGCTTGTATTTGCCTATATTAGTGCAATATGTCTATTTCAAACGAATTTAGTATCAAGTTATTTAGTTATTTAGTTATTTAGTTATTTAGTTATTTAGTTATTTAGTTATTTAGTTATTTAGTTATTTAGTTATTTAGTTATTTAGTTATTTAGTTATTTAGTTATTTAGTTATTTAGTTATTTAGTTATTTAGTTATTTAGTTATTTAGTTATTTAGTTATTTAGTTATTTAGTTATTTAGTTATTTAGTTATTTAGTTATTTAGTTATTTAGTTATTTAGTTATTTAGTTATTTAGTTATTTAGTTATTTAGTTATTTAGTTATTTAGTTATTTAGTTATTTAGTTATTTAGTTATTTAGTTATTTAGTTATTTAGTTATTTAGTTATTTAGTTATTTAGTTATTTAGTTATTTAGTTATTTAGTTATTTAGTTATTTAGTTATTTAGTTATTTAGTTATTTAGTTATTTAGTTATTTAGTTATTTAGTTATTTAGTTATTTAGTTATTTAGTTATTTAGTTATTTAGTTATTTAGTTATTTAGTTATTTAGTTATTTAGTTATTTAGTTATTTAGTTATTTAGTTATTTAGTTATTTAGTTATTTAGTTATTTAGTTATTTAGTTATTTAGTTATTTAGTTATTTAGTTATTTAGTTATTTAGTTATTTAGTTATTTAGTTATTTAGTTATTTAGTTATTTAGTTATTTAGTTATTTAGTTATTTAGTTATTTAGTTATTTAGTTATTTAGTTATTTAGTTATTTAGTTATTTAGTTATTTAGTTATTTAGTTATTTAGTTATTTAGTTATTTAGTTATTTAGTTATTTAGTTATTTAGTTATTTAGTTATTTAGTTATTTAGTTATTTAGTTATTTAGTTATTTAGTTATTTAGTTATTTAGTTATTTAGTTATTTAGTTATTTAGTTATTTAGTTATTTAGTTATTTAGTTATTTAGTTATTTAGTTATTTAGTTATTTAGTTATTTAGTTATTTAGTTATTTAGTTATTTAGTTATTTAGTTATTTAGTTATTTAGTTATTTAGTTATTTAGTTATTTAGTTATTTAGTTATTTAGTTATTTAGTTATTTAGTTATTTAGTTATTTAGTTATTTAGTTATTTAGTTATTTAGTTATTTAGTTATTTAGTTATTTAGTTATTTAGTTATTTAGTTATTTAGTTATTTAGTTATTTAGTTATTTAGTTATTTAGTTATTTAGTTATTTAGTTATTTAGTTATTTAGTTATTTAGTTATTTAGTTATTTAGTTATTTAGTTATTTAGTTATTTAGTTATTTAGTTATTTAGTTATTTAGTTATTTAGTTATTTAGTTATTTAGTTATTTAGTTATTTAGTTATTTAGTTATTTAGTTATTTAGTTATTTAGTTATTTAGTTATTTAGTTATTTAGTTATTTAGTTATTTAGTTATTTAGTTATTTAGTTATTTAGTTATTTAGTTATTTAGTTATTTAGTTATTTAGTTATTTAGTTATTTAGTTATTTAGTTATTTAGTTATTTAGTTATTTAGTTATTTAGTTATTTAGTTATTTAGTTATTTAGTTATTTAGTTATTTAGTTATTTAGTTATTTAGTTATTTAGTTATTTAGTTATTTAGTTATTTAGTTATTTAGTTATTTAGTTATTTAGTTATTTAGTTATTTAGTTATTTAGTTATTTAGTTATTTAGTTATTTAGTTATTTAGTTATTTAGTTATTTAGTTATTTAGTTATTTAGTTATTTAGTTATTTAGTTATTTAGTTATTTAGTTATTTAGTTATTTAGTTATTTAGTTATTTAGTTATTTAGTTATTTAGTTATTTAGTTATTTAGTTATTTAGTTATTTAGTTATTTAGTTATTTAGTTATTTAGTTATTTAGTTATTTAGTTATTTAGTTATTTAGTTATTTAGTTATTTAGTTATTTAGTTATTTAGTTATTTAGTTATTTAGTTATTTAGTTATTTAGTTATTTAGTTATTTAGTTATTTAGTTATTTAGTTATTTAGTTATTTAGTTATTTAGTTATTTAGTTATTTAGTTATTTAGTTATTTAGTTATTTAGTTATTTAGTTATTTAGTTATTTAGTTATTTAGTTATTTAGTTATTTAGTTATTTAGTTATTTAGTTATTTAGTTATTTAGTTATTTAGTTATTTAGTTATTTAGTTATTTAGTTATTTAGTTATTTAGTTATTTAGTTATTTAGTTATTTAGTTATTTAGTTATTTAGTTATTTAGTTATTTAGTTATTTAGTTATTTAGTTATTTAGTTATTTAGTTATTTAGTTATTTAGTTATTTAGTTATTTAGTTATTTAGTTATTTAGTTATTTAGTTATTTAGTTATTTAGTTATTTAGTTATTTAGTTATTTAGTTATTTAGTTATTTAGTTATTTAGTTATTTAGTTATTTAGTTATTTAGTTATTTAGTTATTTAGTTATTTAGTTATTTAGTTATTTAGTTATTTAGTTATTTAGTTATTTAGTTATTTAGTTATTTAGTTATTTAGTTATTTAGTTATTTAGTTATTTAGTTATTTAGTTATTTAGTTATTTAGTTATTTAGTTATTTAGTTATTTAGTTATTTAGTTATTTAGTTATTTAGTTATTTAGTTATTTAGTTATTTAGTTATTTAGTTATTTAGTTATTTAGTTATTTAGTTATTTAGTTATTTAGTTATTTAGTTATTTAGTTATTTAGTTATTTAGTTATTTAGTTATTTAGTTATTTAGTTATTTAGTTATTTAGTTATTTAGTTATTTAGTTATTTAGTTATTTAGTTATTTAGTTATTTAGTTATTTAGTTATTTAGTTATTTAGTTATTTAGTTATTTAGTTATTTAGTTATTTAGTTATTTAGTTATTTAGTTATTTAGTTATTTAGTTATTTAGTTATTTAGTTATTTAGTTATTTAGTTATTTAGTTATTTAGTTATTTAGTTATTTAGTTATTTAGTTATTTAGTTATTTAGTTATTTAGTTATTTAGTTATTTAGTTATTTAGTTATTTAGTTATTTAGTTATTTAGTTATTTAGTTATTTAGTTATTTAGTTATTTAGTTATTTAGTTATTTAGTTATTTAGTTATTTAGTTATTTAGTTATTTAGTTATTTAGTTATTTAGTTATTTAGTTATTTAGTTATTTAGTTATTTAGTTATTTAGTTATTTAGTTATTTAGTTATTTAGTTATTTAGTTATTTAGTTATTTAGTTATTTAGTTATTTAGTTATTTAGTTATTTAGTTATTTAGTTATTTAGTTATTTAGTTATTTAGTTATTTAGTTATTTAGTTATTTAGTTATTTAGTTATTTAGTTATTTAGTTATTTAGTTATTTAGTTATTTAGTTATTTAGTTATTTAGTTATTTAGTTATTTAGTTATTTAGTTATTTAGTTATTTAGTTATTTAGTTATTTAGTTATTTAGTTATTTAGTTATTTAGTTATTTAGTTATTTAGTTATTTAGTTATTTAGTTATTTAGTTATTTAGTTATTTAGTTATTTAGTTATTTAGTTATTTAGTTATTTAGTTATTTAGTTATTTAGTTATTTAGTTATTTAGTTATTTAGTTATTTAGTTATTTAGTTATTTAGTTATTTAGTTATTTAGTTATTTAGTTATTTAGTTATTTAGTTATTTAGTTATTTAGTTATTTAGTTATTTAGTTATTTAGTTATTTAGTTATTTAGTTATTTAGTTATTTAGTTATTTAGTTATTTAGTTATTTAGTTATTTAGTTATTTAGTTATTTAGTTATTTAGTTATTTAGTTATTTAGTTATTTAGTTATTTAGTTATTTAGTTATTTAGTTATTTAGTTATTTAGTTATTTAGTTATTTAGTTATTTAGTTATTTAGTTATTTAGTTATTTAGTTATTTAGTTATTTAGTTATTTAGTTATTTAGTTATTTAGTTATTTAGTTATTTAGTTATTTAGTTATTTAGTTATTTAGTTATTTAGTTATTTAGTTATTTAGTTATTTAGTTATTTAGTTATTTAGTTATTTAGTTATTTAGTTATTTAGTTATTTAGTTATTTAGTTATTTAGTTATTTAGTTATTTAGTTATTTAGTTATTTAGTTATTTAGTTATTTAGTTATTTAGTTATTTAGTTATTTAGTTATTTAGTTATTTAGTTATTTAGTTATTTAGTTATTTAGTTATTTAGTTATTTAGTTATTTAGTTATTTAGTTATTTAGTTATTTAGTTATTTAGTTATTTAGTTATTTAGTTATTTAGTTATTTAGTTATTTAGTTATTTAGTTATTTAGTTATTTAGTTATTTAGTTATTTAGTTATTTAGTTATTTAGTTATTTAGTTATTTAGTTATTTAGTTATTTAGTTATTTAGTTATTTAGTTATTTAGTTATTTAGTTATTTAGTTATTTAGTTATTTAGTTATTTAGTTATTTAGTTATTTAGTTATTTAGTTATTTAGTTATTTAGTTATTTAGTTATTTAGTTATTTAGTTATTTAGTTATTTAGTTATTTAGTTATTTAGTTATTTAGTTATTTAGTTATTTAGTTATTTAGTTATTTAGTTATTTAGTTATTTAGTTATTTAGTTATTTAGTTATTTAGTTATTTAGTTATTTAGTTATTTAGTTATTTAGTTATTTAGTTATTTAGTTATTTAGTTATTTAGTTATTTAGTTATTTAGTTATTTAGTTATTTAGTTATTTAGTTATTTAGTTATTTAGTTATTTAGTTATTTAGTTATTTAGTTATTTAGTTATTTAGTTATTTAGTTATTTAGTTATTTAGTTATTTAGTTATTTAGTTATTTAGTTATTTAGTTATTTAGTTATTTAGTTATTTAGTTATTTAGTTATTTAGTTATTTAGTTATTTAGTTATTTAGTTATTTAGTTATTTAGTTATTTAGTTATTTAGTTATTTAGTTATTTAGTTATTTAGTTATTTAGTTATTTAGTTATTTAGTTATTTAGTTATTTAGTTATTTAGTTATTTAGTTATTTAGTTATTTAGTTATTTAGTTATTTAGTTATTTAGTTATTTAGTTATTTAGTTATTTAGTTATTTAGTTATTTAGTTATTTAGTTATTTAGTTATTTAGTTATTTAGTTATTTAGTTATTTAGTTATTTAGTTATTTAGTTATTTAGTTATTTAGTTATTTAGTTATTTAGTTATTTAGTTATTTAGTTATTTAGTTATTTAGTTATTTAGTTATTTAGTTATTTAGTTATTTAGTTATTTAGTTATTTAGTTATTTAGTTATTTAGTTATTTAGTTATTTAGTTATTTAGTTATTTAGTTATTTAGTTATTTAGTTATTTAGTTATTTAGTTATTTAGTTATTTAGTTATTTAGTTATTTAGTTATTTAGTTATTTAGTTATTTAGTTATTTAGTTATTTAGTTATTTAGTTATTTAGTTATTTAGTTATTTAGTTATTTAGTTATTTAGTTATTTAGTTATTTAGTTATTTAGTTATTTAGTTATTTAGTTATTTAGTTATTTAGTTATTTAGTTATTTAGTTATTTAGTTATTTAGTTATTTAGTTATTTAGTTATTTAGTTATTTAGTTATTTAGTTATTTAGTTATTTAGTTATTTAGTTATTTAGTTATTTAGTTATTTAGTTATTTAGTTATTTAGTTATTTAGTTATTTAGTTATTTAGTTATTTAGTTATTTAGTTATTTAGTTATTTAGTTATTTAGTTATTTAGTTATTTAGTTATTTAGTTATTTAGTTATTTAGTTATTTAGTTATTTAGTTATTTAGTTATTTAGTTATTTAGTTATTTAGTTATTTAGTTATTTAGTTATTTAGTTATTTAGTTATTTAGTTATTTAGTTATTTAGTTATTTAGTTATTTAGTTATTTAGTTATTTAGTTATTTAGTTATTTAGTTATTTAGTTATTTAGTTATTTAGTTATTTAGTTATTTAGTTATTTAGTTATTTAGTTATTTAGTTATTTAGTTATTTAGTTATTTAGTTATTTAGTTATTTAGTTATTTAGTTATTTAGTTATTTAGTTATTTAGTTATTTAGTTATTTAGTTATTTAGTTATTTAGTTATTTAGTTATTTAGTTATTTAGTTATTTAGTTATTTAGTTATTTAGTTATTTAGTTATTTAGTTATTTAGTTATTTAGTTATTTAGTTATTTAGTTATTTAGTTATTTAGTTATTTAGTTATTTAGTTATTTAGTTATTTAGTTATTTAGTTATTTAGTTATTTAGTTATTTAGTTATTTAGTTATTTAGTTATTTAGTTATTTAGTTATTTAGTTATTTAGTTATTTAGTTATTTAGTTATTTAGTTATTTAGTTATTTAGTTATTTAGTTATTTAGTTATTTAGTTATTTAGTTATTTAGTTATTTAGTTATTTAGTTATTTAGTTATTTAGTTATTTAGTTATTTAGTTATTTAGTTATTTAGTTATTTAGTTATTTAGTTATTTAGTTATTTAGTTATTTAGTTATTTAGTTATTTAGTTATTTAGTTATTTAGTTATTTAGTTATTTAGTTATTTAGTTATTTAGTTATTTAGTTATTTAGTTATTTAGTTATTTAGTTATTTAGTTATTTAGTTATTTAGTTATTTAGTTATTTAGTTATTTAGTTATTTAGTTATTTAGTTATTTAGTTATTTAGTTATTTAGTTATTTAGTTATTTAGTTATTTAGTTATTTAGTTATTTAGTTATTTAGTTATTTAGTTATTTAGTTATTTAGTTATTTAGTTATTTAGTTATTTAGTTATTTAGTTATTTAGTTATTTAGTTATTTAGTTATTTAGTTATTTAGTTATTTAGTTATTTAGTTATTTAGTTATTTAGTTATTTAGTTATTTAGTTATTTAGTTATTTAGTTATTTAGTTATTTAGTTATTTAGTTATTTAGTTATTTAGTTATTTAGTTATTTAGTTATTTAGTTATTTAGTTATTTAGTTATTTAGTTATTTAGTTATTTAGTTATTTAGTTATTTAGTTATTTAGTTATTTAGTTATTTAGTTATTTAGTTATTTAGTTATTTAGTTATTTAGTTATTTAGTTATTTAGTTATTTAGTTATTTAGTTATTTAGTTATTTAGTTATTTAGTTATTTAGTTATTTAGTTATTTAGTTATTTAGTTATTTAGTTATTTAGTTATTTAGTTATTTAGTTATTTAGTTATTTAGTTATTTAGTTATTTAGTTATTTAGTTATTTAGTTATTTAGTTATTTAGTTATTTAGTTATTTAGTTATTTAGTTATTTAGTTATTTAGTTATTTAGTTATTTAGTTATTTAGTTATTTAGTTATTTAGTTATTTAGTTATTTAGTTATTTAGTTATTTAGTTATTTAGTTATTTAGTTATTTAGTTATTTAGTTATTTAGTTATTTAGTTATTTAGTTATTTAGTTATTTAGTTATTTAGTTATTTAGTTATTTAGTTATTTAGTTATTTAGTTATTTAGTTATTTAGTTATTTAGTTATTTAGTTATTTAGTTATTTAGTTATTTAGTTATTTAGTTATTTAGTTATTTAGTTATTTAGTTATTTAGTTATTTAGTTATTTAGTTATTTAGTTATTTAGTTATTTAGTTATTTAGTTATTTAGTTATTTAGTTATTTAGTTATTTAGTTATTTAGTTATTTAGTTATTTAGTTATTTAGTTATTTAGTTATTTAGTTATTTAGTTATTTAGTTATTTAGTTATTTAGTTATTTAGTTATTTAGTTATTTAGTTATTTAGTTATTTAGTTATTTAGTTATTTAGTTATTTAGTTATTTAGTTATTTAGTTATTTAGTTATTTAGTTATTTAGTTATTTAGTTATTTAGTTATTTAGTTATTTA
>CALUEK010000485.1:0-22745 GCA_944039245.1 Nebria salina | reverse complement strand
TAAATAACTAAATAACTAAATAACTAAATAACTAAATAACTAAATAACTAAATAACTAAATAACTAAATAACTAAATAACTAAATAACTAAATAACTAAATAACTAAATAACTAAATAACTAAATAACTAAATAACTAAATAACTAAATAACTAAATAACTAAATAACTAAATAACTAAATAACTAAATAACTAAATAACTAAATAACTAAATAACTAAATAACTAAACTAACTAAATAACTACAATAACTAAATAACTAAATAACTAAATAACTAAATAACTAAATAACTAAATAACAAATAACTAAATAACTAAATAACTAAATAACTAAATAACTAAATAACTAAATAACTAAATAACTAAATAACTAAATAACTAAATAACTAAATAACTAAATAACTAAATAACTAAATAACTAAATAACTAAATAACTAAATAACTAAATAACTAAATAACTAAATAACTAAATAACTAAATAACTAAATAACTAAATAACTAAATAACTAAATAACTAAATAACTAAATAACTAAATAACTAAATAACTAAATAACAAATAACTAAATAACTAAATAACTAAATAACTAAATAACTAAATAACTAAATAACTAAATAACTAAATAACTAAATAACTAAATAACTAAATAACTAAATAACTAAATAACTAAATAACTAAATAACTAAATAACTAAATAACTAAATAACTAAATAACTAAATAACTAAATAACTAAATAACTAAATAACTAAATAACTAAATAACTAAATAACTAAATAACTAAATAACTAAATAACTAAATAACTAAATAACTAAATAACTAAATAACTAAATAACTAAATAACTAAATAACTAAATAACTAAATAACTAAATAACTAAATAACTAAATAACTAAATAACTAAATAACTAAATAACTAAATAACTAAATAACTAAATAACTAAATAACTAAATAACTAAATAACTAAATAACTAAATAACTAAATAACTAAATAACTAAATAACTAAATAACTAAATAACTAAATAACTAAATAACTAAATAACTAAATAACTAAATAACTAAATAACTAAATAACTAAATAACTAAATAACTAAATAACTAAATAACTAAATAACTAAATAACTAAATAACTAAATAACTAAATAACTAAATAACTAAATAACTAAATAACTAAATAACTAAATAACTAAATAACTAAATAACTAAATAACTAAATAACTAAATAACTAAATAACTAAATAACTAAATAACTAAATAACTAAATAACTAAATAACTAAATAACTAAATAACTAAATAACTAAATAACTAAATAACTAAATAACTAAATAACTAAATAACTAAATAACTAAATAACTAAATAACTAAATAACTAAATAACTAAATAACTAAATAACTAAATAACTAAATAACTAAATAACTAAATAACTAAATAACTAAATAACTAAATAACTAAATAACTAAATAACTAAATAACTAAATAACTAAATAACTAAATAACTAAATAACTAAATAACTAAATAACTAAATAACTAAATAACTAAATAACTAAATAACTAAATAACTAAATAACTAAATAACTAAATAACTAAATAACTAAATAACTAAATAACTAAATAACTAAATAACTAAATAACTAAATAACTAAATAACTAAATAACTAAATAACTAAATAACTAAATAACTAAATAACTAAATAACTAAATAACTAAATAACTAAATAACTAAATAACTAAATAACTAAATAACTAAATAACTAAATAACTAAATAACTAAATAACTAAATAACTAAATAACTAAATAACTAAATAACTAAATAACTAAATAACTAAATAACTAAATAACTAAATAACTAAATAACTAAATAACTAAATAACTAAATAACTAAATAACTAAATAACTAAATAACTAAATAACTAAATAACTAAATAACTAAATAACTAAATAACTAAATAACTAAATAACTAAATAACTAAATAACTAAATAACTAAATAACTAAATAACTAAATAACTAAATAACTAAATAACTAAATAACTAAATAACTAAATAACTAAATAACTAAATAACTAAATAACTAAATAACTAAATAACTAAATAACTAAATAACTAAATAACTAAATAACTAAATAACTAAATAACTAAATAACTAAATAACTAAATAACTAAATAACTAAATAACTAAATAACTAAATAACTAAATAACTAAATAACTAAATAACTAAATAACTAAATAACTAAATAACTAAATAACTAAATAACTAAATAACTAAATAACTAAATAACTAAATAACTAAATAACTAAATAACTAAATAACTAAATAACTAAATAACTAAATAACTAAATAACTAAATAACTAAATAACTAAATAACTAAATAACTAAATAACTAAATAACTAAATAACTAAATAACTAAATAACTAAATAACTAAATAACTAAATAACTAAATAACTAAATAACTAAATAACTAAATAACTAAATAACTAAATAACTAAATAACTAAATAACTAAATAACTAAATAACTAAATAACTAAATAACTAAATAACTAAATAACTAAATAACTAAATAACTAAATAACTAAATAACTAAATAACTAAATAACTAAATAACTAAATAACTAAATAACTAAATAACTAAATAACTAAATAACTAAATAACTAAATAACTAAATAACTAAATAACTAAATAACTAAATAACTAAATAACTAAATAACTAAATAACTAAATAACTAAATAACTAAATAACTAAATAACTAAATAACTAAATAACTAAATAACTAAATAACTAAATAACTAAATAACTAAATAACTAAATAACTAAATAACTAAATAACTAAATAACTAAATAACTAAATAACTAAATAACTAAATAACTAAATAACTAAATAACTAAATAACTAAATAACTAAATAACTAAATAACTAAATAACTAAATAACTAAATAACTAAATAACTAAATAACTAAATAACTAAATAACTAAATAACTAAATAACTAAATAACTAAATAACTAAATAACTAAATAACTAAATAACTAAATAACTAAATAACTAAATAACTAAATAACTAAATAACTAAATAACTAAATAACTAAATAACTAAATAACTAAATAACTAAATAACTAAATAACTAAATAACTAAATAACTAAATAACTAAATAACTAAATAACTAAATAACTAAATAACTAAATAACTAAATAACTAAATAACTAAATAACTAAATAACTAAATAACTAAATAACTAAATAACTAAATAACTAAATAACTAAATAACTAAATAACTAAATAACTAAATAACTAAATAACTAAATAACTAAATAACTAAATAACTAAATAACTAAATAACTAAATAACTAAATAACTAAATAACTAAATAACTAAATAACTAAATAACTAAATAACTAAATAACTAAATAACTAAATAACTAAATAACTAAATAACTAAATAACTAAATAACTAAATAACTAAATAACTAAATAACTAAATAACTAAATAACTAAATAACTAAATAACTAAATAACTAAATAACTAAATAACTAAATAACTAAATAACTAAATAACTAAATAACTAAATAACTAAATAACTAAATAACTAAATAACTAAATAACTAAATAACTAAATAACTAAATAACTAAATAACTAAATAACTAAATAACTAAATAACTAAATAACTAAATAACTAAATAACTAAATAACTAAATAACTAAATAACTAAATAACTAAATAACTAAATAACTAAATAACTAAATAACTAAATAACTAAATAACTAAATAACTAAATAACTAAATAACTAAATAACTAAATAACTAAATAACTAAATAACTAAATAACTAAATAACTAAATAACTAAATAACTAAATAACTAAATAACTAAATAACTAAATAACTAAATAACTAAATAACTAAATAACTAAATAACTAAATAACTAAATAACTAAATAACTAAATAACTAAATAACTAAATAACTAAATAACTAAATAACTAAATAACTAAATAACTAAATAACTAAATAACTAAATAACTAAATAACTAAATAACTAAATAACTAAATAACTAAATAACTAAATAACTAAATAACTAAATAACTAAATAACTAAATAACTAAATAACTAAATAACTAAATAACTAAATAACTAAATAACTAAATAACTAAATAACTAAATAACTAAATAACTAAATAACTAAATAACTAAATAACTAAATAACTAAATAACTAAATAACTAAATAACTAAATAACTAAATAACTAAATAACTAAATAACTAAATAACTAAATAACTAAATAACTAAATAACTAAATAACTAAATAACTAAATAACTAAATAACTAAATAACTAAATAACTAAATAACTAAATAACTAAATAACTAAATAACTAAATAACTAAATAACTAAATAACTAAATAACTAAATAACTAAATAACTAAATAACTAAATAACTAAATAACTAAATAACTAAATAACTAAATAACTAAATAACTAAATAACTAAATAACTAAATAACTAAATAACTAAATAACTAAATAACTAAATAACTAAATAACTAAATAACTAAATAACTAAATAACTAAATAACTAAATAACTAAATAACTAAATAACTAAATAACTAAATAACTAAATAACTAAATAACTAAATAACTAAATAACTAAATAACTAAATAACTAAATAACTAAATAACTAAATAACTAAATAACTAAATAACTAAATAACTAAATAACTAAATAACTAAATAACTAAATAACTAAATAACTAAATAACTAAATAACTAAATAACTAAATAACTAAATAACTAAATAACTAAATAACTAAATAACTAAATAACTAAATAACTAAATAACTAAATAACTAAATAACTAAATAACTAAATAACTAAATAACTAAATAACTAAATAACTAAATAACTAAATAACTAAATAACTAAATAACTAAATAACTAAATAACTAAATAACTAAATAACTAAATAACTAAATAACTAAATAACTAAATAACTAAATAACTAAATAACTAAATAACTAAATAACTAAATAACTAAATAACTAAATAACTAAATAACTAAATAACTAAATAACTAAATAACTAAATAACTAAATAACTAAATAACTAAATAACTAAATAACTAAATAACTAAATAACTAAATAACTAAATAACTAAATAACTAAATAACTAAATAACTAAATAACTAAATAACTAAATAACTAAATAACTAAATAACTAAATAACTAAATAACTAAATAACTAAATAACTAAATAACTAAATAACTAAATAACTAAATAACTAAATAACTAAATAACTAAATAACTAAATAACTAAATAACTAAATAACTAAATAACTAAATAACTAAATAACTAAATAACTAAATAACTAAATAACTAAATAACTAAATAACTAAATAACTAAATAACTAAATAACTAAATAACTAAATAACTAAATAACTAAATAACTAAATAACTAAATAACTAAATAACTAAATAACTAAATAACTAAATAACTAAATAACTAAATAACTAAATAACTAAATAACTAAATAACTAAATAACTAAATAACTAAATAACTAAATAACTAAATAACTAAATAACTAAATAACTAAATAACTAAATAACTAAATAACTAAATAACTAAATAACTAAATAACTAAATAACTAAATAACTAAATAACTAAATAACTAAATAACTAAATAACTAAATAACTAAATAACTAAATAACTAAATAACTAAATAACTAAATAACTAAATAACTAAATAACTAAATAACTAAATAACTAAATAACTAAATAACTAAATAACTAAATAACTAAATAACTAAATAACTAAATAACTAAATAACTAAATAACTAAATAACTAAATAACTAAATAACTAAATAACTAAATAACTAAATAACTAAATAACTAAATAACTAAATAACTAAATAACTAAATAACTAAATAACTAAATAACTAAATAACTAAATAACTAAATAACTAAATAACTAAATAACTAAATAACTAAATAACTAAATAACTAAATAACTAAATAACTAAATAACTAAATAACTAAATAACTAAATAACTAAATAACTAAATAACTAAATAACTAAATAACTAAATAACTAAATAACTAAATAACTAAATAACTAAATAACTAAATAACTAAATAACTAAATAACTAAATAACTAAATAACTAAATAACTAAATAACTAAATAACTAAATAACTAAATAACTAAATAACTAAATAACTAAATAACTAAATAACTAAATAACTAAATAACTAAATAACTAAATAACTAAATAACTAAATAACTAAATAACTAAATAACTAAATAACTAAATAACTAAATAACTAAATAACTAAATAACTAAATAACTAAATAACTAAATAACTAAATAACTAAATAACTAAATAACTAAATAACTAAATAACTAAATAACTAAATAACTAAATAACTAAATAACTAAATAACTAAATAACTAAATAACTAAATAACTAAATAACTAAATAACTAAATAACTAAATAACTAAATAACTAAATAACTAAATAACTAAATAACTAAATAACTAAATAACTAAATAACTAAATAACTAAATAACTAAATAACTAAATAACTAAATAACTAAATAACTAAATAACTAAATAACTAAATAACTAAATAACTAAATAACTAAATAACTAAATAACTAAATAACTAAATAACTAAATAACTAAATAACTAAATAACTAAATAACTAAATAACTAAATAACTAAATAACTAAATAACTAAATAACTAAATAACTAAATAACTAAATAACTAAATAACTAAATAACTAAATAACTAAATAACTAAATAACTAAATAACTAAATAACTAAATAACTAAATAACTAAATAACTAAATAACTAAATAACTAAATAACTAAATAACTAAATAACTAAATAACTAAATAACTAAATAACTAAATAACTAAATAACTAAATAACTAAATAACTAAATAACTAAATAACTAAATAACTAAATAACTAAATAACTAAATAACTAAATAACTAAATAACTAAATAACTAAATAACTAAATAACTAAATAACTAAATAACTAAATAACTAAATAACTAAATAACTAAATAACTAAATAACTAAATAACTAAATAACTAAATAACTAAATAACTAAATAACTAAATAACTAAATAACTAAATAACTAAATAACTAAATAACTAAATAACTAAATAACTAAATAACTAAATAACTAAATAACTAAATAACTAAATAACTAAATAACTAAATAACTAAATAACTAAATAACTAAATAACTAAATAACTAAATAACTAAATAACTAAATAACTAAATAACTAAATAACTAAATAACTAAATAACTAAATAACTAAATAACTAAATAACTAAATAACTAAATAACTAAATAACTAAATAACTAAATAACTAAATAACTAAATAACTAAATAACTAAATAACTAAATAACTAAATAACTAAATAACTAAATAACTAAATAACTAAATAACTAAATAACTAAATAACTAAATAACTAAATAACTAAATAACTAAATAACTAAATAACTAAATAACTAAATAACTAAATAACTAAATAACTAAATAACTAAATAACTAAATAACTAAATAACTAAATAACTAAATAACTAAATAACTAAATAACTAAATAACTAAATAACTAAATAACTAAATAACTAAATAACTAAATAACTAAATAACTAAATAACTAAATAACTAAATAACTAAATAACTAAATAACTAAATAACTAAATAACTAAATAACTAAATAACTAAATAACTAAATAACTAAATAACTAAATAACTAAATAACTAAATAACTAAATAACTAAATAACTAAATAACTAAATAACTAAATAACTAAATAACTAAATAACTAAATAACTAAATAACTAAATAACTAAATAACTAAATAACTAAATAACTAAATAACTAAATAACTAAATAACTAAATAACTAAATAACTAAATAACTAAATAACTAAATAACTAAATAACTAAATAACTAAATAACTAAATAACTAAATAACTAAATAACTAAATAACTAAATAACTAAATAACTAAATAACTAAATAACTAAATAACTAAATAACTAAATAACTAAATAACTAAATAACTAAATAACTAAATAACTAAATAACTAAATAACTAAATAACTAAATAACTAAATAACTAAATAACTAAATAACTAAATAACTAAATAACTAAATAACTAAATAACTAAATAACTAAATAACTAAATAACTAAATAACTAAATAACTAAATAACTAAATAACTAAATAACTAAATAACTAAATAACTAAATAACTAAATAACTAAATAACTAAATAACTAAATAACTAAATAACTAAATAACTAAATAACTAAATAACTAAATAACTAAATAACTAAATAACTAAATAACTAAATAACTAAATAACTAAATAACTAAATAACTAAATAACTAAATAACTAAATAACTAAATAACTAAATAACTAAATAACTAAATAACTAAATAACTAAATAACTAAATAACTAAATAACTAAATAACTAAATAACTAAATAACTAAATAACTAAATAACTAAATAACTAAATAACTAAATAACTAAATAACTAAATAACTAAATAACTAAATAACTAAATAACTAAATAACTAAATAACTAAATAACTAAATAACTAAATAACTAAATAACTAAATAACTAAATAACTAAATAACTAAATAACTAAATAACTAAATAACTAAATAACTAAATAACTAAATAACTAAATAACTAAATAACTAAATAACTAAATAACTAAATAACTAAATAACTAAATAACTAAATAACTAAATAACTAAATAACTAAATAACTAAATAACTAAATAACTAAATAACTAAATAACTAAATAACTAAATAACTAAATAACTAAATAACTAAATAACTAAATAACTAAATAACTAAATAACTAAATAACTAAATAACTAAATAACTAAATAACTAAATAACTAAATAACTAAATAACTAAATAACTAAATAACTAAATAACTAAATAACTAAATAACTAAATAACTAAATAACTAAATAACTAAATAACTAAATAACTAAATAACTAAATAACTAAATAACTAAATAACTAAATAACTAAATAACTAAATAACTAAATAACTAAATAACTAAATAACTAAATAACTAAATAACTAAATAACTAAATAACTAAATAACTAAATAACTAAATAACTAAATAACTAAATAACTAAATAACTAAATAACTAAATAACTAAATAACTAAATAACTAAATAACTAAATAACTAAATAACTAAATAACTAAATAACTAAATAACTAAATAACTAAATAACTAAATAACTAAATAACTAAATAACTAAATAACTAAATAACTAAATAACTAAATAACTAAATAACTAAATAACTAAATAACTAAATAACTAAATAACTAAATAACTAAATAACTAAATAACTAAATAACTAAATAACTAAATAACTAAATAACTAAATAACTAAATAACTAAATAACTAAATAACTAAATAACTAAATAACTAAATAACTAAATAACTAAATAACTAAATAACTAAATAACTAAATAACTAAATAACTAAATAACTAAATAACTAAATAACTAAATAACTAAATAACTAAATAACTAAATAACTAAATAACTAAATAACTAAATAACTAAATAACTAAATAACTAAATAACTAAATAACTAAATAACTAAATAACTAAATAACTAAATAACTAAATAACTAAATAACTAAATAACTAAATAACTAAATAACTAAATAACTAAATAACTAAATAACTAAATAACTAAATAACTAAATAACTAAATAACTAAATAACTAAATAACTAAATAACTAAATAACTAAATAACTAAATAACTAAATAACTAAATAACTAAATAACTAAATAACTAAATAACTAAAT
This sequence comes from Nebria salina, assembly GCA_944039245.1. Lineage (NCBI taxonomy): Eukaryota > Metazoa > Arthropoda > Insecta > Coleoptera > Carabidae > Nebria > Nebria salina. The sequence goes on along the minus strand of CALUEK010000485.1, from coordinate 12,844 downwards.
AACTAAATAACTAAATAACTAAATAACTAAATAACTAAATAACTAAATAACTAAATAACTAAATAACTAAATAACTAAATAACTAAATAACTAAATAACTAAATAACTAAATAACTAAATAACTAAATAACTAAATAACTAAATAACTAAATAACTAAATAACTAAATAACTAAATAACTAAATAACTAAATAACTAAATAACTAAATAACTAAATAACTAAATAACTAAATAACTAAATAACTAAATAACTAAATAACTAAATAACTAAATAACTAAATAACTAAATAACTAAATAACTAAATAACTAAATAACTAAATAACTAAATAACTAAATAACTAAATAACTAAATAACTAAATAACTAAATAACTAAATAACTAAATAACTAAATAACTAAATAACTAAATAACTAAATAACTAAATAACTAAATAACTAAATAACTAAATAACTAAATAACTAAATAACTAAATAACTAAATAACTAAATAACTAAATAACTAAATAACTAAATAACTAAATAACTAAATAACTAAATAACTAAATAACTAAATAACTAAATAACTAAATAACTAAATAACTAAATAACTAAATAACTAAATAACTAAATAACTAAATAACTAAATAACTAAATAACTAAATAACTAAATAACTAAATAACTAAATAACTAAATAACTAAATAACTAAATAACTAAATAACTAAATAACTAAATAACTAAATAACTAAATAACTAAATAACTAAATAACTAAATAACTAAATAACTAAATAACTAAATAACTAAATAACTAAATAACTAAATAACTAAATAACTAAATAACTAAATAACTAAATAACTAAATAACTAAATAACTAAATAACTAAATAACTAAATAACTAAATAACTAAATAACTAAATAACTAAATAACTAAATAACTAAATAACTAAATAACTAAATAACTAAATAACTAAATAACTAAATAACTAAATAACTAAATAACTAAATAACTAAATAACTAAATAACTAAATAACTAAATAACTAAATAACTAAATAACTAAATAACTAAATAACTAAATAACTAAATAACTAAATAACTAAATAACTAAATAACTAAATAACTAAATAACTAAATAACTAAATAACTAAATAACTAAATAACTAAATAACTAAATAACTAAATAACTAAATAACTAAATAACTAAATAACTAAATAACTAAATAACTAAATAACTAAATAACTAAATAACTAAATAACTAAATAACTAAATAACTAAATAACTAAATAACTAAATAACTAAATAACTAAATAACTAAATAACTAAATAACTAAATAACTAAATAACTAAATAACTAAATAACTAAATAACTAAATAACTAAATAACTAAATAACTAAATAACTAAATAACTAAATAACTAAATAACTAAATAACTAAATAACTAAATAACTAAATAACTAAATAACTAAATAACTAAATAACTAAATAACTAAATAACTAAATAACTAAATAACTAAATAACTAAATAACTAAATAACTAAATAACTAAATAACTAAATAACTAAATAACTAAATAACTAAATAACTAAATAACTAAATAACTAAATAACTAAATAACTAAATAACTAAATAACTAAATAACTAAATAACTAAATAACTAAATAACTAAATAACTAAATAACTAAATAACTAAATAACTAAATAACTAAATAACTAAATAACTAAATAACTAAATAACTAAATAACTAAATAACTAAATAACTAAATAACTAAATAACTAAATAACTAAATAACTAAATAACTAAATAACTAAATAACTAAATAACTAAATAACTAAATAACTAAATAACTAAATAACTAAATAACTAAATAACTAAATAACTAAATAACTAAATAACTAAATAACTAAATAACTAAATAACTAAATAACTAAATAACTAAATAACTAAATAACTAAATAACTAAATAACTAAATAACTAAATAACTAAATAACTAAATAACTAAATAACTAAATAACTAAATAACTAAATAACTAAATAACTAAATAACTAAATAACTAAATAACTAAATAACTAAATAACTAAATAACTAAATAACTAAATAACTAAATAACTAAATAACTAAATAACTAAATAACTAAATAACTAAATAACTAAATAACTAAATAACTAAATAACTAAATAACTAAATAACTAAATAACTAAATAACTAAATAACTAAATAACTAAATAACTAAATAACTAAATAACTAAATAACTAAATAACTAAATAACTAAATAACTAAATAACTAAATAACTAAATAACTAAATAACTAAATAACTAAATAACTAAATAACTAAATAACTAAATAACTAAATAACTAAATAACTAAATAACTAAATAACTAAATAACTAAATAACTAAATAACTAAATAACTAAATAACTAAATAACTAAATAACTAAATAACTAAATAACTAAATAACTAAATAACTAAATAACTAAATAACTAAATAACTAAATAACTAAATAACTAAATAACTAAATAACTGAATAACTAGATAACTAAATAACTAAATAACTAAATAACTAAATAACTAAATAACTAAATAACTAAATAACTAAATAACTAAATAACTAAATAACTAAATAACTAAATAACTAAATAATAACTAAATAACTAAATAACTAAATAACTAAATAACTAAATAACTAAATAACTAAATAACTGAAATAACTAAATAACTAAATAACTAAATAACTAAATAACTAAATAACTAAATAACTAAATAACTAAATAACTAAATAACTAAATAACTAAATAACTAAATAACTAAATAACTAAATAACTAAATAACTAAATAACTAAATAACTAAATAACTAAATAACTAAATAACTAAATAACTAAATAACTAAATAACTAAATAACTAAATAACTAAATAACTAAATAACTAAATAACTAAATAACTAAATAACTAAATAACTAAATAACTAAATAACTAAATAACTAAATAACTAAATAACTAAATAACTAAATAACTAAATAACTAAATAACTAAATAACTAAATAACTAAATAACTAAATAACTAAATAACTAAATAACTAAATAACTAAATAACTAAATAACTAAATAACTAAATAACTAAATAACTAAATAACTAAATAACTAAATAACTAAATAACTAAATAACTAAATAACTAAATAACTAAATAACTAAATAACTAAATAACTAAATAACTAAATAACTAAATAACTAAATAACTAAATAACTAAATAACTAAATAACTAAATAACTAAATAACTAAATAACTAAATAACTAAATAACTAAATAACTAAATAACTAAATAACTAAATAACTAAATAACTAAATAACTAAATAACTAAATAACTAAATAACTAAATAACTAAATAACTAAATAACTAAATAACTAAATAACTAAATAACTAAATAACTAAATAACTAAATAACTAAATAACTAAATAACTAAATAACTAAATAACTAAATAACTAAATAACTAAATAACTAAATAACTAAATAACTAAATAACTAAATAACTAAATAACTAAATAACTAAATAACTAAATAACTAAATAACTAAATAACTAAATAACTAAATAACTAAATAACTAAATAACTAAATAACTAAATAACTAAATAACTAAATAACTAAATAACTAAATAACTAAATAACTAAATAACTAAATAACTAAATAACTAAATAACTAAATAACTAAATAACTAAATAACTAAATAACTAAATAACTAAATAACTAAATAACTAAATAACTAAATAACTAAATAACTAAATAACTAAATAACTAAATAACTAAATAACTAAATAACTAAATAACTAAATAACTAAATAACTAAATAACTAAATAACTAAATAACTAAATAACTAAATAACTAAATAACTAAATAACTAAATAACTAAATAACTAAATAACTAAATAACTAAATAACTAAATAACTAAATAACTAAATAACTAAATAACTAAATAACTAAATAACTAAATAACTAAATAACTAAATAACTAAATAACTAAATAACTAAATAACTAAATAACTAAATAACTAAATAACTAAATAACTAAATAACTAAATAACTAAATAACTAAATAACTAAATAACTAAATAACTAAATAACTAAATAACTAAATAACTAAATAACTAAATAACTAAATAACTAAATAACTAAATAACTAAATAACTAAATAACTAAATAACTAAATAACTAAATAACTAAATAACTAAATAACTAAATAACTAAATAACTAAATAACTAAATAACTAAATAACTAAATAACTAAATAACTAAATAACTAAATAACTAAATAACTAAATAACTAAATAACTAAATAACTAAATAACTAAATAACTAAATAACTAAATAACTAAATAACTAAATAACTAAATAACTAAATAACTAAATAACTAAATAACTAAATAACTAAATAACTAAATAACTAAATAACTAAATAACTAAATAACTAAATAACTAAATAACTAAATAACTAAATAACTAAATAACTAAATAACTAAATAACTAAATAACTAAATAACTAAATAACTAAATAACTAAATAACTAAATAACTAAATAACTAAATAACTAAATAACTAAATAACTAAATAACTAAATAACTAAATAACTAAATAACTAAATAACTAAATAACTAAATAACTAAATAACTAAATAACTAAATAACTAAATAACTAAATAACTAAATAACTAAATAACTAAATAACTAAATAACTAAATAACTAAATAACTAAATAACTAAATAACTAAATAACTAAATAACTAAATAACTAAATAACTAAATAACTAAATAACTAAATAACTAAATAACTAAATAACTAAATAACTAAATAACTAAATAACTAAATAACTAAATAACTAAATAACTAAATAACTAAATAACTAAATAACTAAATAACTAAATAACTAAATAACTAAATAACTAAATAACTAAATAACTAAATAACTAAATAACTAAATAACTAAATAACTAAATAACTAAATAACTAAATAACTAAATAACTAAATAACTAAATAACTAAATAACTAAATAACTAAATAACTAAATAACTAAATAACTAAATAACTAAATAACTAAATAACTAAATAACTAAATAACTAAATAACTAAATAACTAAATAACTAAATAACTAAATAACTAAATAACTAAATAACTAAATAACTAAATAACTAAATAACTAAATAACTAAATAACTAAATAACTAAATAACTAAATAACTAAATAACTAAATAACTAAATAACTAAATAACTAAATAACTAAATAACTAAATAACTAAATAACTAAATAACTAAATAACTAAATAACTAAATAACTAAATAACTAAATAACTAAATAACTAAATAACTAAATAACTAAATAACTAAATAACTAAATAACTAAATAACTAAATAACTAAATAACTAAATAACTAAATAACTAAATAACTAAATAACTAAATAACTAAATAACTAAATAACTAAATAACTAAATAACTAAATAACTAAATAACTAAATAACTAAATAACTAAATAACTAAATAACTAAATAACTAAATAACTAAATAACTAAATAACTAAATAACTAAATAACTAAATAACTAAATAACTAAATAACTAAATAACTAAATAACTAAATAACTAAATAACTAAATAACTAAATAACTAAATAACTAAATAACTAAATAACTAAATAACTAAATAACTAAATAACTAAATAACTAAATAACTAAATAACTAAATAACTAAATAACTAAATAACTAAATAACTAAATAACTAAATAACTAAATAACTAAATAACTAAATAACTAAATAACTAAATAACTAAATAACTAAATAACTAAATAACTAAATAACTAAATAACTAAATAACTAAATAACTAAATAACTAAATAACTAAATAACTAAATAACTAAATAACTAAATAACTAAATAACTAAATAACTAAATAACTAAATAACTAAATAACTAAATAACTAAATAACTAAATAACTAAATAACTAAATAACTAAATAACTAAATAACTAAATAACTAAATAACTAAATAACTAAATAACTAAATAACTAAATAACTAAATAACTAAATAACTAAATAACTAAATAACTAAATAACTAAATAACTAAATAACTAAATAACTAAATAACTAAATAACTAAATAACTAAATAACTAAATAACTAAATAACTAAATAACTAAATAACTAAATAACTAAATAACTAAATAACTAAATAACTAAATAACTAAATAACTAAATAACTAAATAACTAAATAACTAAATAACTAAATAACTAAATAACTAAATAACTAAATAACTAAATAACTAAATAACTAAATAACTAAATAACTAAATAACTAAATAACTAAATAACTAAATAACTAAATAACTAAATAACTAAATAACTAAATAACTAAATAACTAAATAACTAAATAACTAAATAACTAAATAACTAAATAACTAAATAACTAAATAACTAAATAACTAAATAACTAAATAACTAAATAACTAAATAACTAAATAACTAAATAACTAAATAACTAAATAACTAAATAACTAAATAACTAAATAACTAAATAACTAAATAACTAAATAACTAAATAACTAAATAACTAAATAACTAAATAACTAAATAACTAAATAACTAAATAACTAAATAACTAAATAACTAAATAACTAAATAACTAAATAACTAAATAACTAAATAACTAAATAACTAAATAACTAAATAACTAAATAACTAAATAACTAAATAACTAAATAACTAAATAACTAAATAACTAAATAACTAAATAACTAAATAACTAAATAACTAAATAACTAAATAACTAAATAACTAAATAACTAAATAACTAAATAACTAAATAACTAAATAACTAAATAACTAAATAACTAAATAACTAAATAACTAAATAACTAAATAACTAAATAACTAAATAACTAAATAACTAAATAACTAAATAACTAAATAACTAAATAACTAAATAACTAAATAACTAAATAACTAAATAACTAAATAACTAAATAACTAAATAACTAAATAACTAAATAACTAAATAACTAAATAACTAAATAACTAAATAACTAAATAACTAAATAACTAAATAACTAAATAACTAAATAACTAAATAACTAAATAACTAAATAACTAAATAACTAAATAACTAAATAACTAAATAACTAAATAACTAAATAACTAAATAACTAAATAACTAAATAACTAAATAACTAAATAACTAAATAACTAAATAACTAAATAACTAAATAACTAAATAACTAAATAACTAAATAACTAAATAACTAAATAACTAAATAACTAAATAACTAAATAACTAAATAACTAAATAACTAAATAACTAAATAACTAAATAACTAAATAACTAAATAACTAAATAACTAAATAACTAAATAACTAAATAACTAAATAACTAAATAACTAAATAACTAAATAACTAAATAACTAAATAACTAAATAACTAAATAACTAAATAACTAAATAACTAAATAACTAAATAACTAAATAACTAAATAACTAAATAACTAAATAACTAAATAACTAAATAACTAAATAACTAAATAACTAAATAACTAAATAACTAAATAACTAAATAACTAAATAACTAAATAACTAAATAACTAAATAACTAAATAACTAAATAACTAAATAACTAAATAACTAAATAACTAAATAACTAAATAACTAAATAACTAAATAACTAAATAACTAAATAACTAAATAACTAAATAACTAAATAACTAAATAACTAAATAACTAAATAACTAAATAACTAAATAACTAAATAACTAAATAACTAAATAACTAAATAACTAAATAACTAAATAACTAAATAACTAAATAACTAAATAACTAAATAACTAAATAACTAAATAACTAAATAACTAAATAACTAAATAACTAAATAACTAAATAACTAAATAACTAAATAACTAAATAACTAAATAACTAAATAACTAAATAACTAAATAACTAAATAACTAAATAACTAAATAACTAAATAACTAAATAACTAAATAACTAAATAACTAAATAACTAAATAACTAAATAACTAAATAACTAAATAACTAAATAACTAAATAACTAAATAACTAAATAACTAAATAACTAAATAACTAAATAACTAAATAACTAAATAACTAAATAACTAAATAACTAAATAACTAAATAACTAAATAACTAAATAACTAAATAACTAAATAACTAAATAACTAAATAACTAAATAACTAAATAACTAAATAACTAAATAACTAAATAACTAAATAACTAAATAACTAAATAACTAAATAACTAAATAACTAAATAACTAAATAACTAAATAACTAAATAACTAAATAACTAAATAACTAAATAACTAAATAACTAAATAACTAAATAACTAAATAACTAAATAACTAAATAACTAAATAACTAAATAACTAAATAACTAAATAACTAAATAACTAAATAACTAAATAACTAAATAACTAAATAACTAAATAACTAAATAACTAAATAACTAAATAACTAAATAACTAAATAACTAAATAACTAAATAACTAAATAACTAAATAACTAAATAACTAAATAACTAAATAACTAAATAACTAAATAACTAAATAACTAAATAACTAAATAACTAAATAACTAAATAACTAAATAACTAAATAACTAAATAACTAAATAACTAAATAACTAAATAACTAAATAACTAAATAACTAAATAACTAAATAACTAAATAACTAAATAACTAAATAACTAAATAACTAAATAACTAAATAACTAAATAACTAAATAACTAAATAACTAAATAACTAAATAACTAAATAACTAAATAACTAAATAACTAAATAACTAAATAACTAAATAACTAAATAACTAAATAACTAAATAACTAAATAACTAAATAACTAAATAACTAAATAACTAAATAACTAAATAACTAAATAACTAAATAACTAAATAACTAAATAACTAAATAACTAAATAACTAAATAACTAAATAACTAAATAACTAAATAACTAAATAACTAAATAACTAAATAACTAAATAACTAAATAACTAAATAACTAAATAACTAAATAACTAAATAACTAAATAACTAAATAACTAAATAACTAAATAACTAAATAACTAAATAACTAAATAACTAAATAACTAAATAACTAAATAACTAAATAACTAAATAACTAAATAACTAAATAACTAAATAACTAAATAACTAAATAACTAAATAACTAAATAACTAAATAACTAAATAACTAAATAACTAAATAACTAAATAACTAAATAACTAAATAACTAAATAACTAAATAACTAAATAACTAAATAACTAAATAACTAAATAACTAAATAACTAAATAACTAAATAACTAAATAACTAAATAACTAAATAACTAAATAACTAAATAACTAAATAACTAAATAACTAAATAACTAAATAACTAAATAACTAAATAACTAAATAACTAAATAACTAAATAACTAAATAACTAAATAACTAAATAACTAAATAACTAAATAACTAAATAACTAAATAACTAAATAACTAAATAACTAAATAACTAAATAACTAAATAACTAAATAACTAAATAACTAAATAACTAAATAACTAAATAACTAAATAACTAAATAACTAAATAACTAAATAACTAAATAACTAAATAACTAAATAACTAAATAACTAAATAACTAAATAACTAAATAACTAAATAACTAAATAACTAAATAACTAAATAACTAAATAACTAAATAACTAAATAACTAAATAACTAAATAACTAAATAACTAAATAACTAAATAACTAAATAACTAAATAACTAAATAACTAAATAACTAAATAACTAAATAACTAAATAACTAAATAACTAAATAACTAAATAACTAAATAACTAAATAACTAAATAACTAAATAACTAAATAACTAAATAACTAAATAACTAAATAACTAAATAACTAAATAACTAAATAACTAAATAACTAAATAACTAAATAACTAAATAACTAAATAACTAAATAACTAAATAACTAAATAACTAAATAACTAAATAACTAAATAACTAAATAACTAAATAACTAAATAACTAAATAACTAAATAACTAAATAACTAAATAACTAAATAACTAAATAACTAAATAACTAAATAACTAAATAACTAAATAACTAAATAACTAAATAACTAAATAACTAAATAACTAAATAACTAAATAACTAAATAACTAAATAACTAAATAACTAAATAACTAAATAACTAAATAACTAAATAACTAAATAACTAAATAACTAAATAACTAAATAACTAAATAACTAAATAACTAAATAACTAAATAACTAAATAACTAAATAACTAAATAACTAAATAACTAAATAACTAAATAACTAAATAACTAAATAACTAAATAACTAAATAACTAAATAACTAAATAACTAAATAACTAAATAACTAAATAACTAAATAACTAAATAACTAAATAACTAAATAACTAAATAACTAAATAACTAAATAACTAAATAACTAAATAACTAAATAACTAAATAACTAAATAACTAAATAACTAAATAACTAAATAACTAAATAACTAAATAACTAAATAACTAAATAACTAAATAACTAAATAACTAAATAACTAAATAACTAAATAACTAAATAACTAAATAACTAAATAACTAAATAACTAAATAACTAAATAACTAAATAACTAAATAACTAAATAACTAAATAACTAAATAACTAAATAACTAAATAACTAAATAACTAAATAACTAAATAACTAAATAACTAAATAACTAAATAACTAAATAACTAAATAACTAAATAACTAAATAACTAAATAACTAAATAACTAAATAACTAAATAACTAAATAACTAAATAACTAAATAACTAAATAACTAAATAACTAAATAACTAAATAACTAAATAACTAAATAACTAAATAACTAAATAACTAAATAACTAAATAACTAAATAACTAAATAACTAAATAACTAAATAACTAAATAACTAAATAACTAAATAACTAAATAACTAAATAACTAAATAACTAAATAACTAAATAACTAAATAACTAAATAACTAAATAACTAAATAACTAAATAACTAAATAACTAAATAACTAAATAACTAAATAACTAAATAACTAAATAACTAAATAACTAAATAACTAAATAACTAAATAACTAAATAACTAAATAACTAAATAACTAAATAACTAAATAACTAAATAACTAAATAACTAAATAACTAAATAACTAAATAACTAAATAACTAAATAACTAAATAACTAAATAACTAAATAACTAAATAACTAAATAACTAAATAACTAAATAACTAAATAACTAAATAACTAAATAACTAAATAACTAAATAACTAAATAACTAAATAACTAAATAACTAAATAACTAAATAACTAAATAACTAAATAACTAAATAACTAAATAACTAAATAACTAAATAACTAAATAACTAAATAACTAAATAACTAAATAACTAAATAACTAAATAACTAAATAACTAAATAACTAAATAACTAAATAACTAAATAACTAAATAACTAAATAACTAAATAACTAAATAACTAAATAACTAAATAACTAAATAACTAAATAACTAAATAACTAAATAACTAAATAACTAAATAACTAAATAACTAAATAACTAAATAACTAAATAACTAAATAACTAAATAACTAAATAACTAAATAACTAAATAACTAAATAACTAAATAACTAAATAACTAAATAACTAAATAACTAAATAACTAAATAACTAAATAACTAAATAACTAAATAACTAAATAACTAAATAACTAAATAACTAAATAACTAAATAACTAAATAACTAAATAACTAAATAACTAAATAACTAAATAACTAAATAACTAAATAACTAAATAACTAAATAACTAAATAACTAAATAACTAAATAACTAAATAACTAAATAACTAAATAACTAAATAACTAAATAACTAAATAACTAAATAACTAAATAACTAAATAACTAAATAACTAAATAACTAAATAACTAAATAACTAAATAACTAAATAACTAAATAACTAAATAACTAAATAACTAAATAACTAAATAACTAAATAACTAAATAACTAAATAACTAAATAACTAAATAACTAAATAACTAAATAACTAAATAACTAAATAACTAAATAACTAAATAACTAAATAACTAAATAACTAAATAACTAAATAACTAAATAACTAAATAACTAAATAACTAAATAACTAAATAACTAAATAACTAAATAACTAAATAACTAAATAACTAAATAACTAAATAACTAAATAACTAAATAACTAAATAACTAAATAACTAAATAACTAAATAACTAAATAACTAAATAACTAAATAACTAAATAACTAAATAACTAAATAACTAAATAACTAAATAACTAAATAACTAAATAACTAAATAACTAAATAACTAAATAACTAAATAACTAAATAACTAAATAACTAAATAACTAAATAACTAAATAACTAAATAACTAAATAACTAAATAACTAAATAACTAAATAACTAAATAACTAAATAACTAAATAACTAAATAACTAAATAACTAAATAACTAAATAACTAAATAACTAAATAACTAAATAACTAAATAACTAAATAACTAAATAACTAAATAACTAAATAACTAAATAACTAAATAACTAAATAACTAAATAACTAAATAACTAAATAACTAAATAACTAAATAACTAAATAACTAAATAACTAAATAACTAAATAACTAAATAACTAAATAACTAAATAACTAAATAACTAAATAACTAAATAACTAAATAACTAAATAACTAAATAACTAAATAACTAAATAACTAAATAACTAAATAACTAAAT
>CALUEK010000484.1:0-23377 GCA_944039245.1 Nebria salina | reverse complement strand
AGTTATTTAGTTATTTAGTTATTTAGTTATTTAGTTATTTAGTTATTTAGTTATTTAGTTATTTAGTTATTTAGTTATTTAGTTATTTAGTTATTTAGTTATTTAGATATTTAGTTATGTTAGTTATTTAGTTATTTAGTTATTTAGTTATTTAGTTATTTAGTTATTTAGTTATTTAGTTATTTAGTTATTTAGTTATTTAGTTATTTAGTTATTTAGTTATTTAGTTATTTAGTTATTTAGTTATTTAGTTATTTAGTTATTTAGTTATTTAGTTATTTAGTTATTTAGTTATTTAGTTATTTAGTTATTTAGTTATTTAGTTATTTAGTTATTTAGTTATTTAGTTATTTAGTTATTTAGTTATTTAGTTATTTAGTTATTTAGTTATTTAGTTATTTAGTTATTTAGTTATTTAGTTATTTAGTTATTTAGTTATTTAGTTATTTAGTTATTTAGTTATTTAGTTATTTAGTTATTTAGTTATTTAGTTATTTAGTTATTTAGTTATTTAGTTATTTAGTTATTTAGTTATTTAGTTATTTAGTTATTTAGTTATTTAGTTATTTAGTTATTTAGTTATTTAGTTATTTAGTTATTTAGTTATTTAGTTATTTAGTTATTTAGTTATTTAGTTATTTAGTTATTTAGTTATTTAGTTATTTAGTTATTTAGTTATTTAGTTATTTAGTTATTTAGTTATTTAGTTATTTAGTTATTTAGTTATTTAGTTATTTAGTTATTTAGTTATTTAGTTATTTAGTTATTTAGTTATTTAGTTATTTAGTTATTTAGTTATTTAGTTATTTAGTTATTTAGTTATTTAGTTATTTAGTTATTTAGTTATTTAGTTATTTAGTTATTTAGTTATTTAGTTATTTAGTTATTTAGTTATTTAGTTATTTAGTTATTTAGTTATTTAGTTATTTAGTTATTTAGTTATTTAGTTATTTAGTTATTTAGTTATTTAGTTATTTAGTTATTTAGTTATTTAGTTATTTAGTTATTTAGTTATTTAGTTATTTAGTTATTTAGTTATTTAGTTATTTAGTTATTTAGTTATTTAGTTATTTAGTTATTTAGTTATTTAGTTATTTAGTTATTTAGTTATTTAGTTATTTAGTTATTTAGTTATTTAGTTATTTAGTTATTTAGTTATTTAGTTATTTAGTTATTTAGTTATTTAGTTATTTAGTTATTTAGTTATTTAGTTATTTAGTTATTTAGTTATTTAGTTATTTAGTTATTTAGTTATTTAGTTATTTAGTTATTTAGTTATTTAGTTATTTAGTTATTTAGTTATTTAGTTATTTAGTTATTTAGTTATTTAGTTATTTAGTTATTTAGTTATTTAGTTATTTAGTTATTTAGTTATTTAGTTATTTAGTTATTTAGTTATTTAGTTATTTAGTTATTTAGTTATTTAGTTATTTAGTTATTTAGTTATTTAGTTATTTAGTTATTTAGTTATTTAGTTATTTAGTTATTTAGTTATTTAGTTATTTAGTTATTTAGTTATTTAGTTATTTAGTTATTTAGTTATTTAGTTATTTAGTTATTTAGTTATTTAGTTATTTAGTTATTTAGTTATTTAGTTATTTAGTTATTTAGTTATTTAGTTATTTAGTTATTTAGTTATTTAGTTATTTAGTTATTTAGTTATTTAGTTATTTAGTTATTTAGTTATTTAGTTATTTAGTTATTTAGTTATTTAGTTATTTAGTTATTTAGTTATTTAGTTATTTAGTTATTTAGTTATTTAGTTATTTAGTTATTTAGTTATTTAGTTATTTAGTTATTTAGTTATTTAGTTATTTAGTTATTTAGTTATTTAGTTATTTAGTTATTTAGTTATTTAGTTATTTAGTTATTTAGTTATTTAGTTATTTAGTTATTTAGTTATTTAGTTATTTAGTTATTTAGTTATTTAGTTATTTAGTTATTTAGTTATTTAGTTATTTAGTTATTTAGTTATTTAGTTATTTAGTTATTTAGTTATTTAGTTATTTAGTTATTTAGTTATTTAGTTATTTAGTTATTTAGTTATTTAGTTATTTAGTTATTTAGTTATTTAGTTATTTAGTTATTTAGTTATTTAGTTATTTAGTTATTTAGTTATTTAGTTATTTAGTTATTTAGTTATTTAGTTATTTAGTTATTTAGTTATTTAGTTATTTAGTTATTTAGTTATTTAGTTATTTAGTTATTTAGTTATTTAGTTATTTAGTTATTTAGTTATTTAGTTATTTAGTTATTTAGTTATTTAGTTATTTAGTTATTTAGTTATTTAGTTATTTAGTTATTTAGTTATTTAGTTATTTAGTTATTTAGTTATTTAGTTATTTAGTTATTTAGTTATTTAGTTATTTAGTTATTTAGTTATTTAGTTATTTAGTTATTTAGTTATTTAGTTATTTAGTTATTTAGTTATTTAGTTATTTAGTTATTTAGTTATTTAGTTATTTAGTTATTTAGTTATTTAGTTATTTAGTTATTTAGTTATTTAGTTATTTAGTTATTTAGTTATTTAGTTATTTAGTTATTTAGTTATTTAGTTATTTAGTTATTTAGTTATTTAGTTATTTAGTTATTTAGTTATTTAGTTATTTAGTTATTTAGTTATTTAGTTATTTAGTTATTTAGTTATTTAGTTATTTAGTTATTTAGTTATTTAGTTATTTAGTTATTTAGTTATTTAGTTATTTAGTTATTTAGTTATTTAGTTATTTAGTTATTTAGTTATTTAGTTATTTAGTTATTTAGTTATTTAGTTATTTAGTTATTTAGTTATTTAGTTATTTAGTTATTTAGTTATTTAGTTATTTAGTTATTTAGTTATTTAGTTATTTAGTTATTTAGTTATTTAGTTATTTAGTTATTTAGTTATTTAGTTATTTAGTTATTTAGTTATTTAGTTATTTAGTTATTTAGTTATTTAGTTATTTAGTTATTTAGTTATTTAGTTATTTAGTTATTTAGTTATTTAGTTATTTAGTTATTTAGTTATTTAGTTATTTAGTTATTTAGTTATTTAGTTATTTAGTTATTTAGTTATTTAGTTATTTAGTTATTTAGTTATTTAGTTATTTAGTTATTTAGTTATTTAGTTATTTAGTTATTTAGTTATTTAGTTATTTAGTTATTTAGTTATTTAGTTATTTAGTTATTTAGTTATTTAGTTATTTAGTTATTTAGTTATTTAGTTATTTAGTTATTTAGTTATTTAGTTATTTAGTTATTTAGTTATTTAGTTATTTAGTTATTTAGTTATTTAGTTATTTAGTTATTTAGTTATTTAGTTATTTAGTTATTTAGTTATTTAGTTATTTAGTTATTTAGTTATTTAGTTATTTAGTTATTTAGTTATTTAGTTATTTAGTTATTTAGTTATTTAGTTATTTAGTTATTTAGTTATTTAGTTATTTAGTTATTTAGTTATTTAGTTATTTAGTTATTTAGTTATTTAGTTATTTAGTTATTTAGTTATTTAGTTATTTAGTTATTTAGTTATTTAGTTATTTAGTTATTTAGTTATTTAGTTATTTAGTTATTTAGTTATTTAGTTATTTAGTTATTTAGTTATTTAGTTATTTAGTTATTTAGTTATTTAGTTATTTAGTTATTTAGTTATTTAGTTATTTAGTTATTTAGTTATTTAGTTATTTAGTTATTTAGTTATTTAGTTATTTAGTTATTTAGTTATTTAGTTATTTAGTTATTTAGTTATTTAGTTATTTAGTTATTTAGTTATTTAGTTATTTAGTTATTTAGTTATTTAGTTATTTAGTTATTTAGTTATTTAGTTATTTAGTTATTTAGTTATTTAGTTATTTAGTTATTTAGTTATTTAGTTATTTAGTTATTTAGTTATTTAGTTATTTAGTTATTTAGTTATTTAGTTATTTAGTTATTTAGTTATTTAGTTATTTAGTTATTTAGTTATTTAGTTATTTAGTTATTTAGTTATTTAGTTATTTAGTTATTTAGTTATTTAGTTATTTAGTTATTTAGTTATTTAGTTATTTAGTTATTTAGTTATTTAGTTATTTAGTTATTTAGTTATTTAGTTATTTAGTTATTTAGTTATTTAGTTATTTAGTTATTTAGTTATTTAGTTATTTAGTTATTTAGTTATTTAGTTATTTAGTTATTTAGTTATTTAGTTATTTAGTTATTTAGTTATTTAGTTATTTAGTTATTTAGTTATTTAGTTATTTAGTTATTTAGTTATTTAGTTATTTAGTTATTTAGTTATTTAGTTATTTAGTTATTTAGTTATTTAGTTATTTAGTTATTTAGTTATTTAGTTATTTAGTTATTTAGTTATTTAGTTATTTAGTTATTTAGTTATTTAGTTATTTAGTTATTTAGTTATTTAGTTATTTAGTTATTTAGTTATTTAGTTATTTAGTTATTTAGTTATTTAGTTATTTAGTTATTTAGTTATTTAGTTATTTAGTTATTTAGTTATTTAGTTATTTAGTTATTTAGTTATTTAGTTATTTAGTTATTTAGTTATTTAGTTATTTAGTTATTTAGTTATTTAGTTATTTAGTTATTTAGTTATTTAGTTATTTAGTTATTTAGTTATTTAGTTATTTAGTTATTTAGTTATTTAGTTATTTAGTTATTTAGTTATTTAGTTATTTAGTTATTTAGTTATTTAGTTATTTAGTTATTTAGTTATTTAGTTATTTAGTTATTTAGTTATTT
The DNA here is from genome assembly GCA_944039245.1 of Nebria salina. Taxonomy (NCBI): domain Eukaryota; kingdom Metazoa; phylum Arthropoda; class Insecta; order Coleoptera; family Carabidae; genus Nebria; species Nebria salina. The sequence continues at coordinate 18,664 of CALUEK010000484.1, read as the reverse complement.
AGTTATTTAGTTATTTAGTTATTTAGTTATTTAGTTATTTAGTTATTTAGTTATTTAGTTATTTAGTTATTTAGTTATTTAGTTATTTAGTTATTTAGTTATTTAGTTATTTAGTTATTTAGTTATTTAGTTATTTAGTTATTTAGTTATTTAGTTATTTAGTTATTTAGTTATTTAGTTATTTAGTTATTTAGTTATTTAGTTATTTAGTTATTTAGTTATTTAGTTATTTAGTTATTTAGTTATTTAGTTATTTAGTTATTTAGTTATTTAGTTATTTAGTTATTTAGTTATTTAGTTATTTAGTTATTTAGTTATTTAGTTATTTAGTTATTTAGTTATTTAGTTATTTAGTTATTTAGTTATTTAGTTATTTAGTTATTTAGTTATTTAGTTATTTAGTTATTTAGTTATTTAGTTATTTAGTTATTTAGTTATTTAGTTATTTAGTTATTTAGTTATTTAGTTATTTAGTTATTTAGTTATTTAGTTATTTAGTTATTTAGTTATTTAGTTATTTAGTTATTTAGTTATTTAGTTATTTAGTTATTTAGTTATTTAGTTATTTAGTTATTTAGTTATTTAGTTATTTAGTTATTTAGTTATTTAGTTATTTAGTTATTTAGTTATTTAGTTATTTAGTTATTTAGTTATTTAGTTATTTAGTTATTTAGTTATTTAGTTATTTAGTTATTTAGTTATTTAGTTATTTAGTTATTTAGTTATTTAGTTATTTAGTTATTTAGTTATTTAGTTATTTAGTTATTTAGTTATTTAGTTATTTAGTTATTTAGTTATTTAGTTATTTAGTTATTTAGTTATTTAGTTATTTAGTTATTTAGTTATTTAGTTATTTAGTTATTTAGTTATTTAGTTATTTAGTTATTTAGTTATTTAGTTATTTAGTTATTTAGTTATTTAGTTATTTAGTTATTTAGTTATTTAGTTATTTAGTTATTTAGTTATTTAGTTATTTAGTTATTTAGTTATTTAGTTATTTAGTTATTTAGTTATTTAGTTATTTAGTTATTTAGTTATTTAGTTATTTAGTTATTTAGTTATTTAGTTATTTAGTTATTTAGTTATTTAGTTATTTAGTTATTTAGTTATTTAGTTATTTAGTTATTTAGTTATTTAGTTATTTAGTTATTTAGTTATTTAGTTATTTAGTTATTTAGTTATTTAGTTATTTAGTTATTTAGTTATTTAGTTATTTAGTTATTTAGTTATTTAGTTATTTAGTTATTTAGTTATTTAGTTATTTAGTTATTTAGTTATTTAGTTATTTAGTTATTTAGTTATTTAGTTATTTAGTTATTTAGTTATTTAGTTATTTAGTTATTTAGTTATTTAGTTATTTAGTTATTTAGTTATTTAGTTATTTAGTTATTTAGTTATTTAGTTATTTAGTTATTTAGTTATTTAGTTATTTAGTTATTTAGTTATTTAGTTATTTAGTTATTTAGTTATTTAGTTATTTAGTTATTTAGTTATTTAGTTATTTAGTTATTTAGTTATTTAGTTATTTAGTTATTTAGTTATTTAGTTATTTAGTTATTTAGTTATTTAGTTATTTAGTTATTTAGTTATTTAGTTATTTAGTTATTTAGTTATTTAGTTATTTAGTTATTTAGTTATTTAGTTATTTAGTTATTTAGTTATTTAGTTATTTAGTTATTTAGTTATTTAGTTATTTAGTTATTTAGTTATTTAGTTATTTAGTTATTTAGTTATTTAGTTATTTAGTTATTTAGTTATTTAGTTATTTAGTTATTTAGTTATTTAGTTATTTAGTTATTTAGTTATTTAGTTATTTAGTTATTTAGTTATTTAGTTATTTAGTTATTTAGTTATTTAGTTATTTAGTTATTTAGTTATTTAGTTATTTAGTTATTTAGTTATTTAGTTATTTAGTTATTTAGTTATTTAGTTATTTAGTTATTTAGTTATTTAGTTATTTAGTTATTTAGTTATTTAGTTATTTAGTTATTTAGTTATTTAGTTATTTAGTTATTTAGTTATTTAGTTATTTAGTTATTTAGTTATTTAGTTATTTAGTTATTTAGTTATTTAGTTATTTAGTTATTTAGTTATTTAGTTATTTAGTTATTTAGTTATTTAGTTATTTAGTTATTTAGTTATTTAGTTATTTAGTTATTTAGTTATTTAGTTATTTAGTTATTTAGTTATTTAGTTATTTAGTTATTTAGTTATTTAGTTATTTAGTTATTTAGTTATTTAGTTATTTAGTTATTTAGTTATTTAGTTATTTAGTTATTTAGTTATTTAGTTATTTAGTTATTTAGTTATTTAGTTATTTAGTTATTTAGTTATTTAGTTATTTAGTTATTTAGTTATTTAGTTATTTAGTTATTTAGTTATTTAGTTATTTAGTTATTTAGTTATTTAGTTATTTAGTTATTTAGTTATTTAGTTATTTAGTTATTTAGTTATTTAGTTATTTAGTTATTTAGTTATTTAGTTATTTAGTTATTTAGTTATTTAGTTATTTAGTTATTTAGTTATTTAGTTATTTAGTTATTTAGTTATTTAGTTATTTAGTTATTTAGTTATTTAGTTATTTAGTTATTTAGTTATTTAGTTATTTAGTTATTTAGTTATTTAGTTATTTAGTTATTTAGTTATTTAGTTATTTAGTTATTTAGTTATTTAGTTATTTAGTTATTTAGTTATTTAGTTATTTAGTTATTTAGTTATTTAGTTATTTAGTTATTTAGTTATTTAGTTATTTAGTTATTTAGTTATTTAGTTATTTAGTTATTTAGTTATTTAGTTATTTAGTTATTTAGTTATTTAGTTATTTAGTTATTTAGTTATTTAGTTATTTAGTTATTTAGTTATTTAGTTATTTAGTTATTTAGTTATTTAGTTATTTAGTTATTTAGTTATTTAGTTATTTAGTTATTTAGTTATTTAGTTATTTAGTTATTTAGTTATTTAGTTATTTAGTTATTTAGTTATTTAGTTATTTAGTTATTTAGTTATTTAGTTATTTAGTTATTTAGTTATTTAGTTATTTAGTTATTTAGTTATTTAGTTATTTAGTTATTTAGTTATTTAGTTATTTAGTTATTTAGTTATTTAGTTATTTAGTTATTTAGTTATTTAGTTATTTAGTTATTTAGTTATTTAGTTATTTAGTTATTTAGTTATTTAGTTATTTAGTTATTTAGTTATTTAGTTATTTAGTTATTTAGTTATTTAGTTATTTAGTTATTTAGTTATTTAGTTATTTAGTTATTTAGTTATTTAGTTATTTAGTTATTTAGTTATTTAGTTATTTAGTTATTTAGTTATTTAGTTATTTAGTTATTTAGTTATTTAGTTATTTAGTTATTTAGTTATTTAGTTATTTAGTTATTTAGTTATTTAGTTATTTAGTTATTTAGTTATTTAGTTATTTAGTTATTTAGTTATTTAGTTATTTAGTTATTTAGTTATTTAGTTATTTAGTTATTTAGTTATTTAGTTATTTAGTTATTTAGTTATTTAGTTATTTAGTTATTTAGTTATTTAGTTATTTAGTTATTTAGTTATTTAGTTATTTAGTTATTTAGTTATTTAGTTATTTAGTTATTTAGTTATTTAGTTATTTAGTTATTTAGTTATTTAGTTATTTAGTTATTTAGTTATTTAGTTATTTAGTTATTTAGTTATTTAGTTATTTAGTTATTTAGTTATTTAGTTATTTAGTTATTTAGTTATTTAGTTATTTAGTTATTTAGTTATTTAGTTATTTAGTTATTTAGTTATTTAGTTATTTAGTTATTTAGTTATTTAGTTATTTAGTTATTTAGTTATTTAGTTATTTAGTTATTTAGTTATTTAGTTATTTAGTTATTTAGTTATTTAGTTATTTAGTTATTTAGTTATTTAGTTATTTAGTTATTTAGTTATTTAGTTATTTAGTTATTTAGTTATTTAGTTATTTAGTTATTTAGTTATTTAGTTATTTAGTTATTTAGTTATTTAGTTATTTAGTTATTTAGTTATTTAGTTATTTAGTTATTTAGTTATTTAGTTATTTAGTTATTTAGTTATTTAGTTATTTAGTTATTTAGTTATTTAGTTATTTAGTTATTTAGTTATTTAGTTATTTAGTTATTTAGTTATTTAGTTATTTAGTTATTTAGTTATTTAGTTATTTAGTTATTTAGTTATTTAGTTATTTAGTTATTTAGTTATTTAGTTATTTAGTTATTTAGTTATTTAGTTATTTAGTTATTTAGTTATTTAGTTATTTAGTTATTTAGTTATTTAGTTATTTAGTTATTTAGTTATTTAGTTATTTAGTTATTTAGTTATTTAGTTATTTAGTTATTTAGTTATTTAGTTATTTAGTTATTTAGTTATTTAGTTATTTAGTTATTTAGTTATTTAGTTATTTAGTTATTTAGTTATTTAGTTATTTAGTTATTTAGTTATTTAGTTATTTAGTTATTTAGTTATTTAGTTATTTAGTTATTTAGTTATTTAGTTATTTAGTTATTTAGTTATTTAGTTATTTAGTTATTTAGTTATTTAGTTATTTAGTTATTTAGTTATTTAGTTATTTAGTTATTTAGTTATTTAGTTATTTAGTTATTTAGTTATTTAGTTATTTAGTTATTTAGTTATTTAGTTATTTAGTTATTTAGTTATTTAGTTATTTAGTTATTTAGTTATTTAGTTATTTAGTTATTTAGTTATTTAGTTATTTAGTTATTTAGTTATTTAGTTATTTAGTTATTTAGTTATTTAGTTATTTAGTTATTTAGTTATTTAGTTATTTAGTTATTTAGTTATTTAGTTATTTAGTTATTTAGTTATTTAGTTATTTAGTTATTTAGTTATTTAGTTATTTAGTTATTTAGTTATTTAGTTATTTAGTTATTTAGTTATTTAGTTATTTAGTTATTTAGTTATTTAGTTATTTAGTTATTTAGTTATTTAGTTATTTAGTTATTTAGTTATTTAGTTATTTAGTTATTTAGTTATTTAGTTATTTAGTTATTTAGTTATTTAGTTATTTAGTTATTTAGTTATTTAGTTATTTAGTTATTTAGTTATTTAGTTATTTAGTTATTTAGTTATTTAGTTATTTAGTTATTTAGTTATTTAGTTATTTAGTTATTTAGTTATTTAGTTATTTAGTTATTTAGTTATTTAGTTATTTAGTTATTTAGTTATTTAGTTATTTAGTTATTTAGTTATTTAGTTATTTAGTTATTTAGTTATTTAGTTATTTAGTTATTTAGTTATTTAGTTATTTAGTTATTTAGTTATTTAGTTATTTAGTTATTTAGTTATTTAGTTATTTAGTTATTTAGTTATTTAGTTATTTAGTTATTTAGTTATTTAGTTATTTAGTTATTTAGTTATTTAGTTATTTAGTTATTTAGTTATTTAGTTATTTAGTTATTTAGTTATTTAGTTATTTAGTTATTTAGTTATTTAGTTATTTAGTTATTTAGTTATTTAGTTATTTAGTTATTTAGTTATTTAGTTATTTAGTTATTTAGTTATTTAGTTATTTAGTTATTTAGTTATTTAGTTATTTAGTTATTTAGTTATTTAGTTATTTAGTTATTTAGTTATTTAGTTATTTAGTTATTTAGTTATTTAGTTATTTAGTTATTTAGTTATTTAGTTATTTAGTTATTTAGTTATTTAGTTATTTAGTTATTTAGTTATTTAGTTATTTAGTTATTTAGTTATTTAGTTATTTAGTTATTTAGTTATTTAGTTATTTAGTTATTTAGTTATTTAGTTATTTAGTTATTTAGTTATTTAGTTATTTAGTTATTTAGTTATTTAGTTATTTAGTTATTTAGTTATTTAGTTATTTAGTTATTTAGTTATTTAGTTATTTAGTTATTTAGTTATTTAGTTATTTAGTTATTTAGTTATTTAGTTATTTAGTTATTTAGTTATTTAGTTATTTAGTTATTTAGTTATTTAGTTATTTAGTTATTTAGTTATTTAGTTTTTTAGTTATTTAGTTATTTAGTTATTTAGTTATTTAGTTATTTAGTTATTTAGTTATTTAGTTATTTAGTTATTTAGTTATTTAGTTATTTAGTTATTTAGTTATTTAGTTATTTAGTTATTTAGTTATTTAGTTATTTAGTTATTTAGTTATTTAGTTATTTAGTTATTTAGTTATTTAGTTATTTAGTTATTTAGTTATTTAGTTATTTAGTTATTTAGTTATTTAGTTATTTAGTTATTTAGTTATTTAGTTATTTAGTTATTTAGTTATTTAGTTATTTAGTTATTTAGTTATTTAGTTATTTAGTTATTTAGTTATTTAGTTATTTAGTTATTTAGTTATTTAGTTATTTAGTTATTTAGTTATTTAGTTATTTAGTTATTTAGTTATTTAGTTATTTAGTTATTTAGTTATTTAGTTATTTAGTTATTTAGTTATTTAGTTTTTTAGTTATTTAGTTATTTAGTTATTTAGTTATTTAGTTATTTAGTTATTTAGTTATTTAGTTATTTAGTTATTTAGTTATTTAGTTATTTAGTTATTTAGTTATTTAGTTATTTAGTTATTTAGTTATTTAGTTATTTTTAGTTATTTAGTTATTTAGTTATTTAGTTATTTAGTTATTTAGTTATTTAGTTATTGTTATTTAGTTATTTAGTTATTTAGTTATTTAGTTATTTAGTTATTTAGTTATTTAGTTATTTAGTTATTTAGTTATTTAGTTATTTAGTTATTTAGTTATTTAGTTATTTAGTTATTTAGTTATTTAGTTATTTAGTTATTTAGTTATATAGTTATTTAGTTATTTAGTTATTTAGTTATTTAGTTATTTAGTTATTTAGTTATTTAGTTATTTAGTTATTTAGTTATTTAGTTATTTAGTTATTTAGTTATTTAGTTATTTAGTTATTTAGTTATTTAGTTATTTAGTTATTTAGTTATTTAGTTATTTAGTTATTTAGTTATTTAGTTATTTAGTTATTTAGTTATTTAGTTATTTAGTTATTTAGTTATTTAGTTATTTAGTTATTTAGTTATTTAGTTATTTAGTTATTTAGTTATTTAGTTATTTAGTTATTTAGTTATTTAGTTATTTAGTTATTTAGTTATTTAGTTATTTAGTTATTTAGTTATTTAGTTATTTAGTTATTTAGTTATTTAGTTATTTAGTTATTTAGTTATTTAGTTATTTAGTTATTTAGTTATTTAGTTATTTAGTTATTTAGTTATTTAGTTATTTAGTTATTTAGTTATTTAGTTATTTAGTTATTTAGTTATTTAGTTATTTAGTTATTTAGTTATTTAGTTATTTAGTTATTTAGTTATTTAGTTATTTAGTTATTTAGTTATTTAGTTATTTAGTTATTTAGTTATTTAGTTATTTAGTTATTTAGTTATTTAGTTATTTAGTTATTTAGTTATTTAGTTATTTAGTTATTTAGTTATTTAGTTATTTAGTTATTTAGTTATTTAGTTATTTAGTTATTTAGTTATTTAGTTATTTAGTTATTTAGTTATTTAGTTATTTAGTTATTTAGTTATTTAGTTATTTAGTTATTTAGTTATTTAGTTATTTAGTTATTTAGTTATTTAGTTATTTAGTTATTTAGTTATTTAGTTATTTAGTTATTTAGTTATTTAGTTATTTAGTTATTTAGTTATTTAGTTATTTAGTTATTTAGTTATTTAGTTATTTAGTTATTTAGTTATTTAGTTATTTAGTTATTTAGTTATTTAGTTATTTAGTTATTTAGTTATTTAGTTATTTAGTTATTTAGTTATTTAGTTATTTAGTTATTTAGTTATTTAGTTATTTAGTTATTTAGTTATTTAGTTATTTAGTTATTTAGTTATTTAGTTATTTAGTTATTTAGTTATTTAGTTATTTAGTTATTTAGTTATTTAGTTATTTAGTTATTTAGTTATTTAGTTATTTAGTTATTTAGTTATTTAGTTATTTAGTTATTTAGTTATTTAGTTATTTAGTTATTTAGTTATTTAGTTATTTAGTTATTTAGTTATTTAGTTATTTAGTTATTTAGTTATTTAGTTATTTAGTTATTTAGTTATTTAGTTATTTAGTTATTTAGTTATTTAGTTATTTAGTTATTTAGTTATTTAGTTATTTAGTTATTTAGTTATTTAGTTATTTAGTTATTTAGTTATTTAGTTATTTAGTTATTTAGTTATTTAGTTATTTAGTTATTTAGTTATTTAGTTATTTAGTTATTTAGTTATTTAGTTATTTAGTTATTTAGTTATTTAGTTATTTAGTTATTTAGTTATTTAGTTATTTAGTTATTTAGTTATTTAGTTATTTAGTTATTTAGTTATTTAGTTATTTAGTTATTTAGTTATTTAGTTATTTAGTTATTTAGTTATTTAGTTATTTAGTTATTTAGTTATTTAGTTATTTAGTTATTTAGTTATTTAGTTATTTAGTTATTTAGTTATTTAGTTATTTAGTTATTTAGTTATTTAGTTATTTAGTTATTTAGTTATTTAGTTATTTAGTTATTTAGTTATTTAGTTATTTAGTTATTTAGTTATTTAGTTATTTAGTTATTTAGTTATTTAGTTATTTAGTTATTTAGTTATTTAGTTATTTAGTTATTTAGTTATTTAGTTATTTAGTTATTTAGTTATTTAGTTATTTAGTTATTTAGTTATTTAGTTATTTAGTTATTTAGTTATTTAGTTATTTAGTTATTTAGTTATTTAGTTATTTAGTTATTTAGTTATTTAGTTATTTAGTTATTTAGTTATTTAGTTATTTAGTTATTTAGTTATTTAGTTATTTAGTTATTTAGTTATTTAGTTATTTAGTTATTTAGTTATTTAGTTATTTAGTTATTTAGTTATTTAGTTATTTAGTTATTTAGTTATTTAGTTATTTAGTTATTTAGTTATTTAGTTATTTAGTTATTTAGTTATTTAGTTATTTAGTTATTTAGTTATTTAGTTATTTAGTTATTTAGTTATTTAGTTATTTAGTTATTTAGTTATTTAGTTATTTAGTTATTTAGTTATTTAGTTATTTAGTTATTTAGTTATTTAGTTATTTAGTTATTTAGTTATTTAGTTATTTAGTTATTTAGTTATTTAGTTATTTAGTTATTTAGTTATTTAGTTATTTAGTTATTTAGTTATTTAGTTATTTAGTTATTTAGTTATTTAGTTATTTAGTTATTTAGTTATTTAGTTATTTAGTTATTTAGTTATTTAGTTATTTAGTTATTTAGTTATTTAGTTATTTAGTTATTTAGTTATTTAGTTATTTAGTTATTTAGTTATTTAGTTATTTAGTTATTTAGTTATTTAGTTATTTAGTTATTTAGTTATTTAGTTATTTAGTTATTTAGTTATTTAGTTATTTAGTTATTTAGTTATTTAGTTATTTAGTTATTTAGTTATTTAGTTATTTAGTTATTTAGTTATTTAGTTATTTAGTTATTTAGTTATTTAGTTATTTAGTTATTTAGTTATTTAGTTATTTAGTTATTTAGTTATTTAGTTATTTAGTTATTTAGTTATTTAGTTATTTAGTTATTTAGTTATTTAGTTATTTAGTTATTTAGTTATTTAGTTATTTAGTTATTTAGTTATTTAGTTATTTAGTTATTTAGTTATTTAGTTATTTAGTTATTTAGTTATTTAGTTATTTAGTTATTTAGTTATTTAGTTATTTTAGTTATTTAGTTATTTAGTTATTTAGTTATTTAGTTATTTAGTTATTTAGTTATTTAGTTATTTAGTTATTTAGTTATTTAGTTATTTAGTTATTTAGTTATTTAGTTATTTAGTTATTTAGTTATTTAGTTATTTAGTTATTTAGTTATTTAGTTATTTAGTTATTTAGTTATTTAGTTATTTAGTTATTTAGTTATTTAGTTATTTAGTTATTTAGTTATTTAGTTATTTAGTTATTTAGTTATTTAGTTATTTAGTTATTTAGTTATTTAGTTATTTAGTTATTTAGTTATTTAGTTATTTAGTTATTTAGTTATTTAGTTATTTAGTTATTTAGTTATTTAGTTATTTAGTTATTTAGTTATTTAGTTATTTAGTTATTTAGTTATTTAGTTATTTAGTTATTTAGTTATTTAGTTATTTAGTTATTTAGTTAGTTATTTAGTTATTTAGTTATTTAGTTATTTAGTTATTTAGTTATTTAGTTATTTAGTTATTTAGTTATTTAGTTATTTAGTTATTTAGTTATTTAGTTATTTAGTTATTTAGTTATTTAGTTATTTAGTTATTTAGTTATTTAGTTATTTAGTTATTTAGTTATTAGTTATTTAGTTATTTAGTTATTTAGTTATTTAGTTATTTAGTTATTTAGTTATTTAGTTATTTAGTTATTTAGTTATTTAGTTATTTAGTTATTTAGTTATTTAGTTATTTAGTTATTTAGTTATTTAGTTATTTAGTTATTTAGTTATTTAGTTATTTAGTTATTTAGTTATTTAGTTATTTAGTTATTTAGTTATTTAGTTATTTAGTTATTTAGTTATTTAGTTATTTAGTTATTTAGTTATTTAGTTATTTAGTTATTTAGTTATTTAGTTATTTAGTTATTTAGTTATTTAGTTATTTAGTTATTTAGTTATTTAGTTATTTAGTTATTTAGTTATTTAGTTATTTAGTTATTTAGTTATTTTGTTATTAGTTATTTAGTTATTTAGTTATTTAGTTATTTAGTTATTTAGTTATTTAGTTATTTAGTTATTTAGTTATTTAGTTATTTAGTTATTTAGTTATTTAGTTATTTAGTTATTTAGTTATTTAGTTATTTAGTTATTTAGTTTATTTAGTTATTTAGTTATTTAGTTATTTAGTTATTTAGTTATTTAGTTATTTAGTTATTTAGTTTTTTAGTTATTTAGTTATTTAGTTATTTAGTTATTTAGTTATTTAGTTATTTAGTTATTTTAGTTATTTAGTTATTTGTTATTTAGTTATTTAGTTATTTAGTTATTTAGTTATTTAGTTATTTAGTTATTTAGTTATTTAGTTATTTAGTTATTTAGTTATTTAGTTATTTAGTTATTTAGTTATTTAGTTATTTAGTTATTTAGTTATTTAGTTATTTAGTTATTTAGTTATTTAGTTATTTAGTTATTTAGTTATTTAGTTATTTAGTTATTTAGTTATTTAGTTATTTAGTTATTTAGTTATTTAGTTATTTAGTTATTTAGTTATTTAGTTATTTAGTTATTTAGTTATTTAGTTATTTAGTTATTTAGTTATTTAGTTATTTAGTTATTTAGTTATTTAGTTATTTAGTTATTTAGTTATTTAGTTATTTTAGTTATTTAGTTATTTAGTTATTTAGTTATTTAGTTATTTAGTTATTTAGTTATTTAGTTATTTAGTTATTTAGTTATTTAGTTATTTAGGTTATTTAGTTATTTAGTTATTTAGTTATTTAGTTATTTAGTTATTTAGTTATTTAGTTATTTAGTTATTTAGTTATTTAGTTATTTAGTTATTTAGTTATTTAGTTATTTAGTTATTTAGTTATTTAGTTATTTAGTTATTTAGTTATTTAGTTATTTAGTTATTTAGTTATTTAGTTATTATAGTTATTTAGTTATTTAGTTATTTAGTTATTTAGTTATTTAGTTATTTAGTTATTTAGTTATTTAGTTATTTAGTTATTTAGTTATTTAGTTATTTAGTTATTTAGTTATTTAGTTATTTAGTTATTTAGTTATTTAGTTATTTAGTTATTTAGTTATTTAGTTATTTAGTTATTTAGTTATTTAGTTATATTTAGTTATTTTAGTTATTTGTATTTAGTTATTTAGTTATTTAGTTATTTAGTTATTTAGTTATTTAGTTATTTAGTTATTTAGTTATTTAGTTATTTAGTTATTTAGTTATTTAGTTATTTAGTTATTTAGTTATTTAGTTATTTAGTTATTTAGTTATTTAGTTATTTAGTTATTTAGTTATTTAGTTATTTAGTTATTTAGTTATTTAGTTATTTAGTTATTTAGTTATTTAGTTATTTAGTTATTTAGTTATTTAGTTATTTAGTTATTTAGTTATTTAGTTATTTAGTTATTTAGTTATTTAGTTATTTAGTTATTTAGTTATTTAGTTATTTAGTTATTTAGTTATTTAGTTATTTAGTTATTTAGTTATTTAGTTATTTAGTTATTTAGTTATTTAGTTATTTTAGTTATTTAGTTATTTAGTTATTTAGTTATTTAGTTATTTAGTTATTTAGTTATTTAGTTATTTAGTTATTTAGTTATTTAGTTATTTAGTTATTTAGTTATTTAGTTATTTAGTTATTTAGTATTTAGTTATTTAGTTATTTAGTTTATTTAGTTATTTAGTTATTTAGTTATTTAGTTATTTAGTTATTTAGTTATTTAGTTATTTAGTTATTTAGTTATTTAGTTATTTAGTTATTTAGTTATTTAGTTATTTAGTTATTTAGTTATTTAGTTATTTAGTTATTTAGTTATTTAGTTATTTAGTTATTTAGTTATTTAGTTATTTAGTTATTTAGTTATTTAGTTATTTAGTTATTTAGTTATTTAGTTATTTAGTTATTTAGTTATTTAGTTATTTAGTTATTTAGTTATTTAGTTATTTAGTTATTTAGTTATTTAGTTATTTAGTTATTTAGTTATTTAGTTATTTAGTTATTTAGTTATTTAGTTATTTAGTTATTTAGTTATTTAGTTATTTAGTTATTTAGTTATTTAGTTATTTAGTTATTTAGTTATTTAGTTATTTAGTTATTTAGTTATTAGTTATTTAGTTATTTAGTTATTTAGTTATTTAGTTATTTAGTTTTAGTATTAGTTATTTAGTTATTTAGTTAATTAGTTATTTAGTTATTTAGTTATTTAGTTATTTAGTTATTTAGTTATTTAGTTATTTAGTTATTATATATTTAGTTATTTAGTTATTTAGTTATTTAGTTATTTAGTTATTTAGTTATTTAGTTATTTAGTTATTTAGTTATTTAGTTATTTAGTTATTTAGTTATTTAGTTATTTAGTTATTTAGTTATTTAGTTATTTAGTTATTTAGTTATTTAGTTATTTAGTTATTTAGTTATTTAGTTATTTAGTTATTTAGTTATTTAGTTATTTAGTTATTTAGTTATTTAGTTATTTAGTTTATTTAGTTATTTAGTTATTTAGTTATTTAGTTATTTAGTTATTTAGTTATTTAGTTATTTAGTTATTTAGTTATTTAGTTATTTAGTTATTTAGTTATTTAGTTATTTAGTTATTTAGTTATTTAGTTATTTAGTTATTTAGTTATTTAGTTATTTAGTTATTTAGTTATTTAGTTATTAGTTATTTAGTTATTTAGTTATTTAGTTTATTTAGTTATTTAGTTATTTAGTTATTTAGTTATTTAGTTATTTAGTTATTTAGTTATTTAGTTATTTAGTTATTTAGTTATTTAGTATTTAGTTATTTAGTTATTTAGTTATTTAGTTATTTAGTTATTTAGTTATTTAGTTATTTAGTTATTTAGTTATTTAGTTATTTAGTTATTTAGTTATTTAGTTATTAGTTATTTAGTTATTTAGTTATTTAGTTATTAGTTATTTAGTTATTTAGTTATTTAGTTATTTAGTTATTTAGTTATTTAGTTATTTAGTTATTTAGTTATTTAGTTATTTTGTTATTTAGTTATTTAGTTATTTAGTTTATTTAGTTATTTAGTTATTTAGTATTTAGTTATTTAGTTAGTTAGTTTATTTAGTTATTTAGTTATTTAGTTATTTAGTTATTTAGTTATTTAGTTATTTAGTTATTTAGTTATTTAGTTATTTAGTTATTTAGTTATTTAGTTATTTAGTTATTTAGTTATTTAGTTATTTAGTTATTTAGTTATTTTAGTTATTTAGTTATTAGTTTATTTAGTTATTTAGTTATTTAGTTATTTAGTTATTTAGTTATTTAGTTATTTAGTTATTTAGTTATTTAGTTATTTAGTTATTTAGTTTTTTAGTTATTTAGTTATTTAGTTATTTAGTTATTTAGTTATTAGTTATTTAGTTATTTGTTATTTAGTTATTTTAGTTATTTAGTTATTTTGTTATTTAGTTATTTTAGTTATTTAGTTATTTAGTTATTTAGTTATTTAGTTATTTAGTTATTTAGTTATTTAGTTATTTAGTTATTTAGTTATTTAGTTATTTAGTTATTTAGTTATTTAGTTATTTAGTTATTTAGTTATTTAGTTATTTAGTTATTTAGTTATTTAGTTATTTAGTTATTTAGTTATTTAGTTATTTAGTTATTTAGTTATTTAGTTATTTAGTTATTTAGTTATTTAGTTATTTAGTTATTTAGTTATTTAGTTATTTAGTTATTTAGTTATTTAGTTATTTAGTTATTTAGTTATTTAGTTATTTAGTTATTTAGTTATTTAGTTATTTAGTATTAGTTATTTAGTTATTTAGTTATTTAGTTATTTAGTTATTTAGTTATTTAGTTATTTAGTTATTTAGTTATTTAGTTATTTAGTTATTTAGTTATTTAGTTATTTATTATTTAGTTATTTAGTATTTAGTTATTTAGTTATTTAGTTATTTAGTTATTTAGTTATTTAGTTATTTAGTTATTTAGTTATTTAGTTATTTAGTTATTTAGTTATTTAGTTATTTAGTTATTTAGGTTATTTAGTTATTTAGTTATTTAGTTATTAGTTATTTAGTTATTTAGTTATTTAGTTATTTAGTTATTTAGTTATTTAGTTATTTAGTTATTTAGTTATTTAGTTTATTTAGTTATTTAGTTATTTAGTTATTTAGTTATTTAGTTATTTAGTTATTTAGTTATTTAGTTATTTAGTTATTTAGTTATTTAGTTATTTAGTTATTTAGTTATTTAGTTATTTAGTTATTTAGTTATTAGTTATTTAGTTATTTAGTTATTTAGTTATTTAGTTATTTAGTTATTTAGTTATTTAGTTATTTAGTTATTTAGTTATTTAGTTATTTAGTATTAGTTATTTAGTTATTTAGTTATTTAGTTATTTAGTATTAGTTATTTAGTTATTTAGTTATTTAGTTATTTAGTTATTTAGTTATTTAGTTATTTAGTTATTTAGTTATTTAGTTATTTAGTTATTTAGTTATTTAGTTATTTAGTTATTTAGTTATTTAGTATTTAGTTATTTAGTTATTTAGTTATTTAGTTATTTAGTTATTTAGTTATTTAGTTATTTAGTTATTTAGTTATTTAGTTATTTAGTTATTTAGTTATTTAGTTATTTAGTTATTTAGTTATTTAGTTATTTAGTTATTTAGTTATTTAGTTATTTTAGTTATTTAGTTATTTAGTTATTTAGTTATTTAGTTATTTAGTTATTTAGTTATTTAGTTATTTAGTTATTTAGTTATTTAGTTATTTAGTTATTTAGTTATTTAGTTATTTAGTTATTTAGTTATTAGTTATTTAGTTATTTAGTTATTTAGTTATTTAGTTATTTAGTTATTTAGTTATTTAGTTATTTAGTTATTTAGTTATTTAGTTATTTAGTTATTTAGTTATTTAGTTATTTAGTTATTTAGTTATTTAGTTATTTAGTTATTTAGTTATTTAGTTATTTAGTTATTTAGTTATTTAGTTATTTAGTTATTTAGTTATTTAGTTATTTAGTTATTTAGTTATTTAGTTATTTAGTTATTAGTATTTAGTTATTTAGTTATTTAGTTATTTTAGTTATTTAGTTATTTAGTTATTTAGTTATTTAGTTATTTAGTTATTTTATTTAGTTATTTAGTTATTTAGTTATTTAGTTATTTAGTTATTTAGTTATTTAGTTATTTAGTTATTTAGTTATTTAGTTATTTAGTTATTTAGTTATTTAGTTATTTAGTTATTTAGTTTATTTAGTTATTTAGTTATTTAGTTATTTAGTTATTTAGTTATTTAGTTATTTAGTTATTTAGTTATTTAGTTATTTAGTTATTTAGTTATTTAGTTATTTAGTTATTTAGTTATTTAGTTATTTAGTTATTAGTTATTTAGTTATTTAGTTATTTAGTTATTTAGTTATTTAGTTATTTAGTTATTTAGTTATTTAGTTATTTAGTTATTTAGTTATTTAGTATTTAGTTATTTAGTTATTTAGTTATTTAGTTATTTAGTTATTTAGTTATTTAGTTATTTAGTTATTTAGTTATTTAGTTATTTAGTTATTTAGTTATTTAGTTATTTATTATTAGTTATTTAGTTATTTAGTTATTTAGTTATTTAGTTATTTAGTTATTTAGTTATTTAGTTATTTAGTTATTTAGTTATTTAGTTATTTAGTTATTTAGTTATTTAGTTATTTAGTTATTTAGTTATTTAGTTATTTAGTTATTTAGTTATTTAGTTATTTAGTTATTTAGTTATTTAGTTTATTTAGTTATTTAGTTATTTAGTTATTTAGTTATTTAGTTATTTAGTTATTTTAGTTATTTAGTTATTTAGTTATTTAGTTATTTAGTTATTTAGTTATTTAGTTATTTTTATTTAGTTATTAGTTTTTAGTTATTTAGTTATTTAGTTATTTAGTTATTTAGTTATTTAGTTATTTAGTTATTTAGTTATTAGTTATTTAGTTATTTAGTTTTAGTTATTTAGTTATTTAGTTATTTAGTTATTTAGTTATTTAGTTATTTAGTATTTAGTTATTTAGTTATTTTAGTTATTTAGTTATTTAGTTATTTAGTTATTTAGTTATTTAGTTATTTAGTTATTTAGTTATTTAGTTATTTAGTTATTTAGTTATTTAGTTATTTAGTTATTTAGTTATTTAGTTATTTAGTTATTTAGTTATTTAGTTATTTAGTTATTTAGTTATTTAGTTATTTAGTTATTTAGTTATTTAGTTATTTAGTTATTTAGTTATTTAGTTATTTAGTTATTTAGTTATTTAGTTATTTAGTTATTTAGTTATTTAGTTATTTAGTTATTTAGTTATTTAGTTATTTAGTTATTTAGTTATTTAGTTATTTAGTTATTTAGTTATTTAGTTATTTAGTTATTTAGTTATTTAGTTATTTAGTTATTTAGTTATTTAGTTATTTAGTTATTTAGTTATTTAGTTATTTAGTTATTTAGTTATTTAGTTATTTAGTTATTTAGTATTTAGTTATTTAGTTATTTAGTTATTTAGTTATTTAGTTATTTAGTTATTTAGTTATTTTAGTTATTTAGTTATTTAGTTATTTAGTTATTTAGTTATTTAGTTATTTAGTATTTAGTTATTTAGTTATTTAGTTATTTAGTTATTTAGTTATTTAGTTATTTAGTTATTTAGTTATTTAGTTATTTAGTTATTTAGTTATTAGTTATTTATTTATTTAGTTATTTAGTTATTTAGTTATTTAGTTATTTAGTTATTTAGTTTTTTTTAGTTATTTAGTTATGTAGTTATTTAGTTATTTAGTTATTTAGTTATTTAGTTATTTAGTTATTTAGTTATTTAGTTATTTAGTATTTAGTTATTTAGTTATTTAGATATTTAGTTATTTAGTTATTTAGTTATTTAGTTATTTAGTTATTTAGTTATTTAGTTATTTAGTTATTTAGTTATTTAGTTTTTTAGTTATTTAGTTATTTAGTTATTTAGTTATTTAGTTATTTAGTTTTAGTTATTTAGTTATTTAGTTATTTAGTTATTTAGTTATTTAGTTATTTAGTTATTTAGTTATTTAGTTATTTAGTTATTTAGTTATTTAGTTATTTAGTTATTAGTTATTTAGTTATTTAGTTATTTAGTTATTTAGTTATTTAGTTATTTAGTATTTAGTTATTTAGTTATTTAGTTATTTAGTTTATTTAGTTATTTAGTTATTTGTTATTTAGTTATTTAGTTATTTAGTTATTTAGTTATTTAGTTATTTAGTTATTTAGTTATTTAGTTATTTAGTTATTTAGTTATTTAGTTATTAGTTATTTAGTTATTTAGTTATTTAGTTATTTAGTTATTTAGTTATTTAGTTATTTAGTTATTTAGTTATTTAGTTATTTAGTTATTTAGTTATTTAGTTATTTAGTTATTTAGTTATTTAGTTATTTAGTTATTTAGTTATTTAGTTAATTTAGTTAGTTTAGTTATCTTAGTTATTTAGTTATTTAGTTATTTAGTTATTTAGTTATTTAGTTATTTAGTTATTTAGTTATTTAGTTATTTAGTTATTTAGTTATTTAGTTATTTAGTTATTTAGTTATTAGTTATTTAGTTATTTTAGTTATTTAGTTATTTAGTTATTTAGTTATTTAGTTATTTAGTTATTTAGTTATTTAGTTATTTAGTTATTTAGTTAGTTTAGTTATTTAGTTATTTAGTAATTAGTTATTTAGTTATTTAGTTTATTTAGTTATTTAGTTATTTAGTTATTTAGTTATTTAGTTATTTAGTTATTTAGTTATTTAGTTATTTAGTTATTTAGGTTATTTAGTATTTAGTTATTTAGTTATTTAGTTATTTAGTTATTTTAGTTATTTAGTATTTAGTTATTTAGTTATTTAGTTATTTAAGTTATTTAGTTATTTAGTTATTTAGTTATTTAGTTATTTAGTTATTTAGTTATTTAGTTATTTAGTTATTTAGTTATTTAGTTATTTAGTTATTTAGTTATTTAGTATTTTAGTTATTTAGTTATTTAGTTATTTAGTTATTTAGTTATTAGTT
>CALUEK010000483.1:0-23509 GCA_944039245.1 Nebria salina | reverse complement strand
AGTTAGTTTAGTTAGTTTAGTTAGTTTAGTTAGTTTAGTTAGTTTAGTTAGTTTAGTTAGTTTAGTTAGTTTAGTTAGTTTAGTTAGTTTAGTTAGTTTAGTTAGTTTAGTTAGTTTAGTTAGTTTAGTTAGTTTAGTTAGTTTAGTTAGTTTAGTTAGTTTAGTTAGTTTAGTCAGTTTAGTTAGTTTAGTTAGTTTAGTTAGTTTAGTTAGTTTAGTTAGTTTAGTTAGTTTAGTTAGTTTAGTTAGTTTAGTTAGTTTAGTTAGTTTAGTTAGTTTAGTTAGTTTAGTTAGTTTAGTTAGTTTAGTTAGTTTAGTTAGTTTAGTTAGTTTAGTTAGTTTAGTTAGTTTAGTTAGTTTAGTTAGTTTAGTTAGTTTAGTTAGTTTAGTTAGTTTAGTTAGTTTAGTTAGTTTAGTTAGTTTAGTTAGTTTAGTTAGTTTAGTTAGTTTAGTTAGTTTAGTTAGTTTAGTTAGTTTAGTTAGTTTAGTTAGTTTAGTTAGTTTAGTTAGTTTAGTTAGTTTAGTTAGTTTAGTTAGTTTAGTTAGTTTAGTTAGTTTAGTTAGTTTAGTTAGTTTAGTTAGTTTAGTTAGTTTAGTTAGTTTAGTTAGTTTAGTTAGTTTAGTTAGTTTAGTTAGTTTAGTTAGTTTAGTTAGTTTAGTTAGTTTAGTTAGTTTAGTTAGTTTAGTTAGTTTAGTTAGTTTAGTTAGTTTAGTTAGTTTAGTTAGTTTAGTTAGTTTAGTTAGTTTAGTTAGTTTAGTTAGTTTAGTTAGTTTAGTTAGTTTAGTTAGTTTAGTTAGTTTAGTTAGTTTAGTTAGTTTAGTTAGTTTAGTTAGTTTAGTTAGTTTAGTTAGTTTAGTTAGTTTAGTTAGTTTAGTTAGTTTAGTTAGTTTAGTTAGTTTAGTTAGTTTAGTTAGTTTAGTTAGTTTAGTTAGTTTAGTTAGTTTAGTTAGTTTAGTTAGTTTAGTTAGTTTAGTTAGTTTAGTTAGTTTAGTTAGTTTAGTTAGTTTAGTTAGTTTAGTTAGTTTAGTTAGTTTAGTTAGTTTAGTTAGTTTAGTTAGTTTAGTTAGTTTAGTTAGTTTAGTTAGTTTAGTTAGTTTAGTTAGTTTAGTTAGTTTAGTTAGTTTAGTTAGTTTAGTTAGTTTAGTTAGTTTAGTTAGTTTAGTTAGTTTAGTTAGTTTAGTTAGTTTAGTTAGTTTAGTTAGTATAGTTAGTTTAGTTAGTTTAGTTAGTTTAGTTAGTTTAGTTAGTTTAGTTAGTTTAGTTAGTTTAGTTAGTTTAGTTAGTTTAGTTAGTTTAGTTAGTTTAGTTAGTTTAGTTAGTTTAGTTAGTTTAGTTAGTTTAGTTAGTTTAGTTAGTTTAGTTAGTTTAGTTAGTTTAGTTAGTTTAGTTAGTTTAGTTAGTTTAGTTAGTTTAGTTAGTCTAGTTAGTTTAGTTAGTTTAGTTAGTTTAGTTAGTTTAGTTAGTTTAGTTAGTTTAGTTAGTTTAGTTAGTTTAGTTAGTTTAGTTAGTTTAGTTAGTTTAGTTAGTTTAGTTAGTTTAGTTAGTTTAGTTAGTTTAGTTAGTTTAGTTAGTTTAGTTAGTTTAGTTAGTTTAGTTAGTTTAGTTAGTTTAGTTAGTTTAGTTAGTTTAGTGAGTTTAGTTAGTTTAGTTAGTTTAGTTAGTTTAGTTAGTTTAGTTAGTTTAGTTAGTTTAGTTAGTTTAGTTAGTTTAGTTAGTTTAGTTAGTTTAGTTAGTTTAGTTAGTTTAGTTAGTTTAGTTAGTTTAGTTAGTTTAGTTAGTTTAGTTAGTTTAGTTAGTTTAGTTAGTTTAGTTAGTTTAGTTAGTTTAGTTAGTTTAGTTAGTTTAGTTAGTTTAGTTAGTTTAGTTAGTTTAGTTAGTTTAGTTAGTTTAGTTAGTTTAGTTAGTTTAGTTAGTTTAGTTAGTTTAGTTAGTTTAGTTAGTTTAGTTAGTTTAGTTAGTTTAGTTAGTTTAGTTAGTTTAGTTAGTTTAGTTAGTTTAGTTAGTTTAGTTAGTTTAGTTAGTTTAGTTAGTTTAGTTAGTTTAGTTAGTTTAGTTAGTTTAGTTAGTTTAGTTAGTTTAGTTAGTTTAGTTAGTTTAGTTAGTTTAGTTAGTTTAGTTAGTTTAGTTAGTTTAGTTAGTTTAGTTAGTTTAGTTAGTTTAGTTAGTTTAGTTAGTTTAGTTAGTTTAGTTAGTTTAGTTAGTTTAGTTAGTTTAGTTAGTTTAGTTAGTTTAGTTAGTTTAGTTAGTTTAGTTAGTTTAGTTAGTTTAGTTAGTTTAGTTAGTTTAGTTAGTTTAGTTAGTTTAGTTAGTTTAGTTAGTTTAGTTAGTTTAGTTAGTTTAGTTAGTTTAGTTAGTTTAGTTAGTTTAGTTAGTTTAGTTAGTTTAGTTAGTTTAGTTAGTTTAGTTAGTTTAGTTAGTTTAGTTAGTTTAGTTAGTTTAGTTAGTTTAGTTAGTTTAGTTAGTTTAGTTAGTTTAGTTAGTTTAGTTAGTTTAGTTAGTTTAGTTAGTTTAGTTAGTTTAGTTAGTTTAGTTAGTTTAGTTAGTTTAGTTAGTTTAGTTAGTTTAGTTAGTTTAGTTAGTTTAGTTAGTTTAGTTAGTTTAGTTAGTTTAGTTAGTTTAGTTAGTTTAGTTAGTTTAGTTAGTTTAGTTAGTTTAGTTAGTTTAGTTAGTTTAGTTAGTTTAGTTAGTTTAGTTAGTTTAGTTAGTTTAGTTAGTTTAGTTAGTTTAGTTAGTTTAGTTAGTTTAGTTAGTTTAGTTAGTTTAGTTAGTTTAGTTAGTTTAGTTAGTTTAGTTAGTTTAGTTAGTTTAGTTAGTTTAGTTAGTTTAGTTAGTTTAGTTAGTTTAGTTAGTTTAGTTAGTTTAGTTAGTTTAGTTAGTTTAGTTAGTTTAGTTAGTTTAGTTAGTTTAGTTAGTTTAGTTAGTTTAGTTAGTTTAGTTAGTTTAGTTAGTTTAGTTAGTTTAGTTAGTTTAGTTAGTTTAGTTAGTTTAGTTAGTTTAGTTAGTTTAGTTAGTTTAGTTAGTTTAGTTAGTTTAGTTAGTTTAGTTAGTTTAGTTAGTTTAGTTAGTTTAGTTAGTTTAGT
Organism: Nebria salina; assembly: GCA_944039245.1. Taxonomy (NCBI): domain Eukaryota; kingdom Metazoa; phylum Arthropoda; class Insecta; order Coleoptera; family Carabidae; genus Nebria; species Nebria salina. The sequence goes on along the minus strand of CALUEK010000483.1, from coordinate 20,428 downwards.
TAGTTTAGTTAGTTTAGTTAGTTTAGTTAGTTTAGTTAGTTTAGTTAGTTTAGTTAGTTTAGTTAGTTTAGTTAGTTTAGTTAGTTTAGTTAGTTTAGTTAGTTTAGTTAGTTTAGTTAGTTTAGTTAGTTTAGTTAGTTTAGTTAGTTTAGTTAGTTTAGTTAGTTTAGTTAGTTTAGTTAGTTTAGTTAGTTTAGTTAGTTTAGTTAGTTTAGTTAGTTTAGTTAGTTTAGTTAGTTTAGTTAGTTTAGTTAGTTTAGTTAGTTTAGTTAGTTTAGTTAGTTTAGTTAGTTTAGTTAGTTTAGTTAGTTTAGTTAGTTTAGTTAGTTTAGTTAGTTTAGTTAGTTTAGTTAGTTTAGTTAGTTTAGTTAGTTTAGTTAGTTTAGTTAGTTTAGTTAGTTTAGTTAGTTTAGTTAGTTTAGTTAGTTTAGTTAGTTTAGTTAGTTTAGTTAGTTTAGTTAGTTTAGTTAGTTTAGTTAGTTTAGTTAGTTTAGTTAGTTTAGTTAGTTTAGTTAGTTTAGTTAGTTTAGTTAGTTTAGTTAGTTTAGTTAGTTTAGTTAGTTTAGTTAGTTTAGTTAGTTTAGTTAGTTTAGTTAGTTTAGTTAGTTTAGTTAGTTTAGTTAGTTTAGTTAGTTTAGTTAGTTTAGTTAGTTTAGTTAGTTTAGTTAGTTTAGTTAGTTTAGTTAGTTTAGTTAGTTTAGTTAGTTTAGTTAGTTTAGTTAGTTTAGTTAGTTTAGTTAGTTTAGTTAGTTTAGTTAGTTTAGTTAGTTTAGTTAGTTTAGTTAGTTTAGTTAGTTTAGTTAGTTTAGTTAGTTTAGTTAGTTTAGTTAGTTTAGTTAGTTTAGTTAGTTTAGTTAGTTTAGTTAGTTTAGTTAGTTTAGTTAGTTTAGTTAGTTTAGTTAGTTTAGTTAGTTTAGTTAGTTTAGTTAGTTTAGTTAGTTTAGTTAGTTTAGTTAGTTTAGTTAGTTTAGTTAGTTTAGTTAGTTTAGTTAGTTTAGTTAGTTTAGTTAGTTTAGTTAGTTTAGTTAGTTTAGTTAGTTTAGTTAGTTTAGTTAGTTTAGTTAGTTTAGTTAGTTTAGTTAGTTTAGTTAGTTTAGTTAGTTTAGTTAGTTTAGTTAGTTTAGTTAGTTTAGTTAGTTTAGTTAGTTTAGTTAGTTTAGTTAGTTTAGTTAGTTTAGTTAGTTTAGTTAGTTTAGTTAGTTTAGTTAGTTTAGTTAGTTTAGTTAGTTTAGTTAGTTTAGTTAGTTTAGTTAGTTTAGTTAGTTTAGTTAGTTTAGTTAGTTTAGTTAGTTTAGTTAGTTTAGTTAGTTTAGTTAGTTTAGTTAGTTTAGTTAGTTTAGTTAGTTTAGTTAGTTTAGTTAGTTTAGTTAGTTTAGTTAGTTTAGTTAGTTTAGTTAGTTTAGTTAGTTTAGTTAGTTTAGTTAGTTTAGTTAGTTTAGTTAGTTTAGTTAGTTTAGTTAGTTTAGTTAGTTTAGTTAGTTTAGTTAGTTTAGTTAGTTTAGTTAGTTTAGTTAGTTTAGTTAGTTTAGTTAGTTTAGTTAGTTTAGTTAGTTTAGTTAGTTTAGTTAGTTTAGTTAGTTTAGTTAGTTTAGTTAGTTTAGCTAGTTTAGTTAGTTTAGTTAGTTTAGTTAGTTTAGTTAGTTTAGTTAGTTTAGTTAGTTTAGTTAGTTTAGTTAGTTTAGTTAGTTTAGTTAGTTTAGTTAGTTTAGTTAGTTTAGTTAGTTTAGTTAGTTTAGTTAGTTTAGTTAGTTTAGTTAGTTTAGTTAGTTTAGTTAGTTTAGTTAGTTTAGTTAGTTTAGTTAGTTTAGTTAGTTTAGTTAGTTTAGTTAGTTTAGTTAGTTTAGTTAGTTTAGTTACTTTAGTTAGTTTAGTTAGTTTAGTTAGTTTAGTTAGTTTAGTTAGTTTAGTTAGTTTAGTTAGTTTAGTTAGTTTAGTTAGTTTAGTTAGTTTAGTTAGTTTAGTTAGTTTAGTTAGTTTAGTTAGTTTAGTTAGTTTAGTTAGTTTAGTTAGTTTAGTTAGTTTAGTTAGTTTAGTTAGTTTAGTTAGTTTAGTTAGTTTAGTTAGTTTAGTTAGTTTAGTTAGTTTAGTTAGTTTAGTTAGTTTAGTTAGTTTAGTTAGTTTAGTTAGTTTAGTTAGTTTAGTTAGTTTAGTTAGTTTAGTTAGTTTAGTTAGTTTAGTTAGTTTAGTTAGTTTAGTTAGTTTAGTTAGTTTAGTTAGTTTAGTTAGTTTAGTTAGTTTAGTTAGTTTAGTTAGTTTAGTTAGTTTAGTTAGTTTAGTTAGTTTAGTTAGTTTAGTTAGTTTAGTTAGTTTAGTTAGTTTAGTTAGTTTAGTTAGTTTAGTTAGTTTAGTTAGTTTAGTTAGTTTAGTTAGTTTAGTTAGTTTAGTTAGTTTAGTTAGTTTAGTTAGTTTAGTTAGTTTAGTTAGTTTAGTTAGTTTAGTTAGTTTAGTTAGTTTAGTTAGTTTAGTTAGTTTAGTTAGTTTAGTTAGTTTAGTTAGTTTAGTTAGTTTAGTTAGTTTAGTTAGTTTAGTTAGTTTAGTTAGTTTAGTTAGTTTAGTTAGTTTAGTTAGTTTAGTTAGTTTAGTTAGTTTAGTTAGTTTAGTTAGTTTAGTTAGTTTAGTTAGTTTAGTTAGTTTAGTTAGTTTAGTTAGTTTAGTTAGTTTAGTTAGTTTAGTTAGTTTAGTTAGTTTAGTTAGTTTAGTTAGTTTAGTTAGTTTAGTTAGTTTAGTTAGTTTAGTTAGTTTAGTTAGTTTAGTTAGTTTAGTTAGTTTAGTTAGTTTAGTTAGTTTAGTTAGTTTAGTTAGTTTAGTTAGTTTAGTTAGTTTAGTTAGTTTAGTTAGTTTCGTTAGTTTAGTTAGTTTAGTTAGTTTAGTTAGTTTAGTTAGTTTAGTTAGTTTAGTTAGTTTAGTTAGTTTAGTTAGTTTAGTTAGTTTAGTTAGTTTAGTTAGTTTAGTTAGTTTAGTTAGTTTAGTTAGTTTAGTTAGTTTAGTTAGTTTAGTTAGTTTAGTTAGTTTAGTTAGTTTAGTTAGTTTAGTTAGTTTAGTTAGTTTAGTTAGTTTAGTTAGTTTAGTTAGTTTAGTTAGTTTAGTTAGTTTAGTTAGTTTAGTTAGTTTAGTTAGTTTAGTTAGTTTAGTTAGTTTAGTTAGTTTAGTTAGTTTAGTTAGTTTAGTTAGTTTAGTTAGTTTAGTTAGTTTAGTTAGTTTAGTTAGTTTAGTTAGTTTAGTTAGTTTAGTTAGTTTAGTTAGTTTAGTTAGTTTAGTTAGTTTAGTTAGTTTAGTTAGTTTAGTTAGTTTAGTTAGTTTAGTTAGTTTAGTTAGTTTAGTTAGTTTAGTTAGTTTAGTTAGTTTAGTTAGTTTAGTTAGTTTAGTTAGTTTAGTTAGTTTAGTTAGTTTAGTTAGTTTAGTTAGTTTAGTTAGTTTAGTTAGTTTAGTTAGTTTAGTTAGTTTAGTTAGTTTAGTTAGTTTAGTTAGTTTAGTTAGTTTAGTTAGTTTAGTTAGTTTAGTTAGTTTAGTTAGTTTAGTTAGTTTAGTTAGTTTAGTTAGTTTAGTTAGTTTAGTTAGTTTAGTTAGTTTAGTTAGTTTAGTTAGTTTAGTTAGTTTAGTTAGTTTAGTTAGTTTAGTTAGTTTAGTTAGTTTAGTTAGTTTAGTTAGTTTAGTTAGTTTAGTTAGTTTAGTTAGTTTAGTTAGTTTAGTTAGTTTAGTTAGTTTAGTTAGTTTAGTTAGTTTAGTTAGTTTAGTTAGTTTAGTTAGTTTAGTTAGTCTAGTTAGTTTAGTTAGTTTAGTTAGTTTAGTTAGTTTAGTTAGTTTAGTTAGTTTAGTTAGTTTCGTTAGTTTAGTTAGTTTAGTTAGTTCAGTTAGTTTAGTTAGTTTAGTTAGTTTAGTTAGTTTAGTTAGTTTAGTTAGTTTAGTTAGTTTAGTTAGTTTAGTTAGTTTAGTTAGTTTAGTTAGTTTAGTTAGTTTAGTTAGTTTAGTTAGTTTAGTTAGTTTAGTTAGTTTAGTTAGTTTAGTTAGTTTAGTTAGTTTAGTTAGTTTAGTTAGTTTAGTTAGTTTAGTTAGTTTAGTTAGTTTAGTTAGTTTAGTTAGTTTAGTTAGTTTAGTTAGTTTAGTTAGTTTAGTTAGTTTAGTTAGTTTAGTTAGTTTAGTTAGTTTCGTTAGTTTAGTTAGTTTAGTTAGTTTAGTTAGTTTAGTTAGTTTAGTTAGTTTAGTTAGTTTAGTTAGTTTAGTTAGTTTAGTTAGTTTAGTTAGTTTAGTTAGTTTAGTTAGTTTAGTTAGTTTAGTTAGTTTAGTTAGTTTAGTTAGTTTAGTTAGTTTAGTTAGTTTAGTTAGTTTAGTTAGTTTAGTTAGTTTAGTTAGTTTAGTTAGTTTAGTTAGTTTAGTTAGTTTAGTTAGTTTAGTTAGTTTAGTTAGTTTAGTTAGTTTAGTTAGTTTAGTTAGTTTAGTTAGTTTAGTTAGTTTAGTTAGTTTAGTTAGTTTAGTTAGTTTAGTTAGTTTAGTTAGTTTAGTTAGTTTAGTTAGTTTAGTTAGTTTAGTTAGTTTAGTTAGTTTAGTTAGTTTAGTTAGTTTAGTTAGTTTAGTTAGTTTAGTTAGCTTAGTTAGTTTAGTTAGTTTAGTTAGTTTAGTTAGTTTAGTTAGTTTAGTTAGTTTAGTTAGTTTAGTTAGTTTAGTTAGTTTAGTTAGTTTAGTTAGTTTAGTTAGTTTAGTTAGTTTAGTTAGTTTAGTTAGTTTAGTTAGTTTAGTTAGTTTAGTTAGTTTAGTTAGTTTAGTTAGTTTAGTTAGTTTAGTTAGTTTAGTTAGTTTAGTTAGTTTAGTTAGTTTAGTTAGTTTAGTTAGTTTAGTTAGTTTAGTTAGTTTAGTTAGTTTAGTTAGTTTAGTTAGTTTAGTTAGTTTAGTTAGTTTAGTTAGTTTAGTTAGTTTAGTTAGTTTAGTTAGTTTAGTTAGTTTAGTTAGTTTAGTTAGTTTAGTTAGTTTAGTTAGTTTAGTTAGTTTAGTTAGTTTAGTTAGTTTAGTTAGTTTAGTTAGTTTAGTTAGTTTAGTTAGTTTAGTTTGTTTAGTTAGTTTAGTTAGTTTAGTTAGTAAACTAACTAAACTAACTAAACTAACTAAACTAACTAAACTAACTAAACTAACTAAACTAACTAAACTAACTAAACTAACTAAACTAACTAAACTAACTAAACTAACTAAACTAACTAAACTAACTAAACTAACTAAACTAACTAAACTAACTAAACTAACTAAACTAACTAAACTAACTAAACTAACTAAACTAACTAAACTAACTAAACTAACTAAACTAACTAAACTAACTAAACTAACTAAACTAACTAAACTAACTAAACTAACTAAACTAACTAAACTAACTAAACTAACTAAACTAACTAAACTAACTAAACTAACTAAACTAACTAAACTAACTAAACTAACTAAACTAACTAAACTAACTAAACTAACTAAACTAACTAAACTAACTAAACTAACTAAACTAACTAAACTAACTAAACTAACTAAACTAACTAAACTAACTAAACTAACTAAACTAACTAAACTAACTAAACTAACTAAACTAACTAAACTAACTAAACTAACTAAACTAACTAAACTAACTAAACTAACTAAACTAACTAAACTAACTAAACTAACTAAACTAACTAAACTAACTAAACTAACTAAACTAACTAAACTAACTAAACTAACTAAACTAACTAAACTAACTAAACTAACTAAACTAACTAAACTAACTAAACTAACTAAACTAACTAAACTAACTAAACTAACTAAACTAACTAAACTAACTAAACTAACTAAACTAACTAAACTAACTAAACTAACTAAACTAACTAAACTAACTAAACTAACTAAACTAACTAAACTAACTAAACTAACTAAACTAACTAAACTAACTAAACTAACTAAACTAACTAAACTAACTAAACTAACTAAACTAACTAAACTAACTAAACTAACTAAACTAACTAAACTAACTAAACTAACTAAACTAACTAAACTAACTAAACTAACTAAACTAACTAAACTAACTAAACTAACTAAACTAACTAAACTAACTAAACTAACTAAACTAACTAAACTAACTAAACTAACTAAACTAACTAAACTAACTAAACTAACTAAACTAACTAAACTAACTAAACTAACTAAACTAACTAAACTAACTAAACTAACTAAACTAACTAAACTAACTAAACTAACTAAACTAACTAAACTAACTAAACTAACTAAACTAACTAAACTAACTAAACTAACTAAACTAACTAAACTAACTAAACTAACTAAACTAACTAAACTAACTAAACTAACTAAACTAACTAAACTAACTAAACTAACTAAACTAACTAAACTAACTAAACTAACTAAACTAACTAAACTAACTAAACTAACTAAACTAACTAAACTAACTAAACTAACTAAACTAACTAAACTAACTAAACTAACTAAACTAACTAAACTAACTAAACTAACTAAACTAACTAAACTAACTAAACTAACTAAACTAACTAAACTAACTAAACTAACTAAACTAACTAAACTAACTAAACTAACTAAACTAACTAAACTAACGAAACTAACTAAACTAACTAAACTAACTAAACTAACTAAACTAACTAAACTAACTAAACTAACTAAACTAACTAAACTAACTAAACTAACTAAACTAACTAAACTAACTAAACTAACTAAACTAACTAAACTAACTAAACTAACTAAACTAACTAAACTAACTAAACTAACTAAACTAACTAAACTAGCTAAACTAACTAAACTAACTAAACTAACTAAACTAACTAAACTAACTAAACTAACTAAACTAACTAAACTAACTAAACTAACTAAACTAACTAAACTAACTAAACTAACTAAACTAACTAAACTAACTAAACTAACTAAACTAACTAAACTAACTAAACTAACTAAACTAACTAAACTAACTAAACTAACTAAACTAACTAAACTAACTAAACTAACTAAACTAACTAAACTAACTAAACTAACTAAACTAACTAAACTAACTAAACTAACTAAACTAACTAAACTAACTAAACTAACTAAACTAACTAAACTAACTAAACTAACTAAACTAACTAAACTAACTAAACTAACTAAACTAACTAAACTAACTAAACTAACTAAACTAACTAAACTAACTAAACTAACTAAACTAACTAAACTAACTAAACTAACTAAACTAACTAAACTAACTAAACTAACTAAACTAACTAAACTAACTAAACTAACTAAACTAACTAAACTAACTAAACTAACTAAACTAACTAAACTAACTAAACTAACTAAACTAACTAAACTAACTAAACTAACTAAACTAACTAAACTAACTAAACTAACTAAACTAACTAAACTAACTAAACTAACTAAACTAACTAAACTAACTAAACTAACTAAACTAACTAAACTAACTAAACTAACTAAACTAACTAAACTAACTAAACTAACTAAACTAACTAAACTAACTAAACTAACTAAACTAACTAAACTAACTAAACTAACTAAACTAACTAAACTAACTAAACTAACTAAACTAACTAAACTAACTAAACTAACTAAACTAACTAAACTAACTAAACTAACTAAACTAACGAAACTAACTAAACTAACTAAACTAACTAAACTAACTAAACTAACTAAACTAACTAAACTAACTAAACTAACTAAACTAACTAAACTAACTAAACTAACTAAACTAACTAAACTAACTAAACTAACTAAACTAACTAAACTAACTAAACTAACTAAACTAACTAAACTAACTAAACTAACTAAACTAACTAAACTAACTAAACTAACTAAACTAACTAAACTAACTAAACTAACTAAACTAACTAAACTAACTAAACTAACTAAACTAACTAAACTAACTAAACTAACTAAACTAACTAAACTAACTAAACTAACTAAACTAACTAAACTAACTAAACTAACTAAACTAACTAAACTAACTAAACTAACTAAACTAACTAAACTAACTAAACTAACTAAACTAACTAAACTAACTAAACTAACTAAACTAACTAAACTAACTAAACTAACTAAACTAACTAAACTAACTAAACTAACTAAACTAACTAAACTAACTAAACTAACTAAACTAACTAAACTAACTAAACTAACTAAACTAACTAAACTAACTAAACTAACTAAACTAACTAAACTAACTAAACTAACTAAACTAACTAAACTAACTAAACTAACTAAACTAACTAAACTAACTAAACTAACTAAACTAACTAAACTAACTAAACTAACTAAACTAACTAAACTAACTAAACTAACTAAACTAACTAAACTAACTAAACTAACTAAACTAACTAAACTAACTAAACTAACTAAACTAACTAAACTAACTAAACTAACTAAACTAACTAAACTAACTAAACTAACTAAACTAACTAAACTAACTAAACTAACTAAACTAACTAAACTAACTAAACTAACTAAACTAACTAAACTAACTAAACTAACTAAACTAACTAAACTAACTAAACTAACTAAACTAACTAAACTAACTAAACTAACTAAACTAACTAAACTAACTAAACTAACTAAACTAACTAAACTAACTAAACTAACTAAACTAACTAAACTAACTAAACTAACTAAACTAACTAAACTAACTAAACTAACTAAACTAACTAAACTAACTAAACTAACTAAACTAACTAAACTAACTAAACTAACTAAACTAACTAAACTAACTAAACTAACTAAACTAACTAAACTAACTAAACTAACTAAACTAACTAAACTAACTAAACTAACTAAACTAACTAAACTAACTAAACTAACTAAACTAACTAAACTAACTAAACTAACTAAACTAACTAAACTAACTAAACTAACTAAACTAACTAAACTAACTAAACTAACTAAACTAACTAAACTAACTAAACTAACTAAACTAACTAAACTAACTAAACTAACTAAACTAACTAAACTAACTAAACTAACTAAACTAACTAAACTAACTAAACTAACTAAACTAACTAAACTAACTAAACTAACTAAACTAACTAAACTAACTAAACTAACTAAACTAACTAAACTAACTAAACTAACTAAACTAACTAAACTAACTAAACTAACTAAACTAACTAAACTAACTAAACTAACTAAACTAACTAAACTAACTAAACTAACTAAACTAACTAAACTAACTAAACTAACTAAACTAACTAAACTAACTAAACTAACTAAACTAACTAAACTAACTAAACTAACTAAACTAACTAAACTAACTAAACTAACTAAACTAACTAAACTAACTAAACTAACTAAACTAACTAAACTAACTAAACTAACTAAACTAACTAAACTAACTAAACTAACTAAACTAACTAAACTAACTAAACTAACTAAACTAACTAAACTAACTAAACTAACTAAACTAACTAAACTAACTAAACTAACTAAACTAACTAAACTAACTAAACTAACTAAACTAACTAAACTAACTAAACTAACTAAACTAACTAAACTAACTAAACTAACTAAACTAACTAAACTAACTAAACTAACTAAACTAACTAAACTAACTAAACTAACTAAACTAACTAAACTAACTAAACTAACTAAACTAACTAAACTAACTAAACTAACTAAACTAACTAAACTAACTAAACTAACTAAACTAACTAAACTAACTAAACTAACTAAACTAACTAAACTAACTAAACTAACTAAACTAACTAAACTAACTAAACTAACTAAACTAACTAAACTAACTAAACTAACTAAACTAACTAAACTAACTAAACTAACTAAACTAACTAAACTAACTAAACTAACTAAACTAACTAAACTAACTAAACTAACTAAACTAACTAAACTAACTAAACTAACTAAACTAACTAAACTAACTAAACTAACTAAACTAACTAAACTAACTAAACTAACTAAACTAACTAAACTAACTAAACTAACTAAACTAACTAAACTAACTAAACTAACTAAACTAACTAAACTAACTAAACTAACTAAACTAACTAAACTAACTAAACTAACTAAACTAACTAAACTAACTAAACTAACTAAACTAACTAAACTAACTAAACTAACTAAACTAACTAAACTAACTAAACTAACTAAACTAACTAAACTAACTAAACTAACTAAACTAACTAAACTAACTAAACTAACTAAACTAACTAAACTAACTAAACTAACTAAACTAACTAAACTAACTAAACTAACTAAACTAACTAAACTAACTAAACTAACTAAACTAACTAAACTAACTAAACTAACTAAACTAACTAAACTAACTAAACTAACTAAACTAACTAAACTAACTAAACTAACTAAACTAACTAAACTAACTAAACTAACTAAACTAACTATACTAACTAAACTAACTAAACTAACTAAACTAACTAAACTAACTAAACTAACTAAACTAACTAAACTAACTAAACTAACTAAACTAACTAAACTAACTAAACTAACTAAACTAACTAAACTAACTAAACTAACTAAACTAACTAAACTAACTAAACTAACTAAACTAACTAAACTAACTAAACTAACTAAACTAACTAAACTAACTAAACTAACTAAACTAACTAAACTAACTAAACTAACTAAACTAACTAAACTAACTAAACTAACTAAACTAACTAAACTAACTAAACTAACTAAACTAACTAAACTAACTAAACTAACTAAACTAACTAAACTAACTAAACTAACTAAACTAACTAAACTAACTAAACTAACTAAACTAACTAAACTAACTAAACTAACTAAACTAACTAAACTAACTAAACTAACTAAACTAACTAAACTAACTAAACTAACTAAACTAACTAAACTAACTAAACTAACTAAACTAACTAAACTAACTAAACTAACTAAACTAACTAAACTAACTAAACTAACTAAACTAACTAAACTAACTAAACTAACTAAACTAACTAAACTAACTAAACTAACTAAACTAACTAAACTAACTAAACTAACTAAACTAACTAAACTAACTAAACTAACTAAACTAACTAAACTAACTAAACTAACTAAACTAACTAAACTAACTAAACTAACTAAACTAACTAAACTAACTAAACTAACTAAACTAACTAAACTAACTAAACTAACTAAACTAACTAAACTAACTAAACTAACTAAACTAACTAAACTAACTAAACTAACTAAACTAACTAAACTAACTAAACTAACTAAACTAACTAAACTAACTAAACTAACTAAACTAACTAAACTAACTAAACTAACTAAACTAACTAAACTAACTAAACTAACTAAACTAACTAAACTAACTAAACTAACTAAACTAACTAAACTAACTAAACTAACTAAACTAACTAAACTAACTAAACTAACTAAACTAACTAAACTAACTAAACTAACTAAACTAACTAAACTAACTAAACTAACTAAACTAACTAAACTAACTAAACTAACTAAACTAACTAAACTAACTAAACTAACTAAACTAACTAAACTAACTAAACTAACTAAACTAACTATACTAACTAAACTAACTAAACTAACTAAACTAACTAAACTAACTAAACTAACTAAACTAACTAAACTAACTAAACTAACTAAACTAACTAAACTAACTAAACTAACTAAACTAACTAAACTAACTAAACTAACTAAACTAACTAAACTAACTAAACTAACTAAACTAACTAAACTAACTAAACTAACTAAACTAACTAAACTAACTAAACTAACTAAACTAACTAAACTAACTAAACTAACTAAACTAACTAAACTAACTAAACTAACTAAACTAACTAAACTAACTAAACTAACTAAACTAACTAAACTAACTAAACTAACTAAACTAACTAAACTAACTAAACTAACTAAACTAACTAAACTAACTAAACTAACTAAACTAACTAAACTAACTAAACTAACTAAACTAACTAAACTAACTAAACTAACTAAACTAACTAAACTAACTAAACTAACTAAACTAACTAAACTAACTAAACTAACTAAACTAACTAAACTAACTAAACTAACTAAACTAACTAAACTAACTAAACTAACTAAACTAACTAAACTAACTAAACTAACTAAACTAACTAAACTAACTAAACTAACTAAACTAACTAAACTAACTAAACTAACTAAACTAACTAAACTAACTAAACTAACTAAACTAACTAAACTAACTAAACTAACTAAACTAACTAAACTAACTAAACTAACTAAACTAACTAAACTAACTAAACTAACTAAACTAACTAAACTAACTAAACTAACTAAACTAACTAAACTAACTAAACTAACTAAACTAACTAAACTAACTAAACTAACTAAACTAACTAAACTAACTAAACTAACTAAACTAACTAAACTAACTAAACTAACTAAACTAACTAAACTAACTAAACTAACTAAACTAACTAAACTAACTAAACTAACTAAACTAACTAAACTAACTAAACTAACTAAACTAACTAAACTAACTAAACTAACTAAACTAACTAAACTAACTAAACTAACTAAACTAACTAAACTAACTAAACTAACTAAACTAACTAAACTAACTAAACTAACTAAACTAACTAAACTAACTAAACTAACTAAACTAACTAAACTAACTAAACTAACTAAACTAACTAAACTAACTAAACTAACTAAACTAACTAAACTAACTAAACTAACTAAACTAACTAAACTAACTAAACTAACTAAACTAACTAAACTAACTAAACTAACTAAACTAACTAAACTAACTAAACTAACTAAACTAACTAAACTAACTAAACTAACTAAACTAACTAAACTAACTAAACTAACTAAACTAACTAAACTAACTAAACTAACTAAACTAACTAAACTAACTAAACTAACTAAACTAACTAAACTAACTAAACTAACTAAACTAACTAAACTAACTAAACTAACTAAACTAACTAAACTAACTAAACTAACTAAACTAACTAAACTAACTAAACTAACTAAACTAACTAAACTAACTAAACTAACTAAACTAACTAAACTAACTAAACTAACTAAACTAACTAAACTAACTAAACTAACTAAACTAACTAAACTAACTAAACTAACTAAACTAACTAAACTAACTAAACTAACTAAACTAACTAAACTAACTAAACTAACTAAACTAACTAAACTAACTAAACTAACTAAACTAACTAAACTAACTAAACTAACTAAACTAACTAAACTAACTAAACTAACTAAACTAACTAAACTAACTAAACTAACTAAACTAACTAAACTAACTAAACTAACTAAACTAACTAAACTAACTAAACTAACTAAACTAACTAAACTAACTAAACTAACTAAACTAACTAAACTAACTAAACTAACTAAACTAACTAAACTAACTAAACTAACTAAACTAACTAAACTAACTAAACTAACTAAACTAACTAAACTAACTAAACTAACTAAACTAACTAAACTAACTAAACTAACTAAACTAACTAAACTAACTAAACTAACTAAACTAACTAAACTAACTAAACTAACTAAACTAACTAAACTAACTAAACTAACTAAACTAACTAAACTAACTAAACTAACTAAACTAACTAAACTAACTAAACTAACTAAACTAACTAAACTAACTAAACTAACTAAACTAACTAAACTAACTAAACTAACTAAACTAACTAAACTAACTAAACTAACTAAACTAACTAAACTAACTAAACTAACTAAACTAACTAAACTAACTAAACTAACTAAACTAACTAAACTAACTAAACTAACTAAACTAACTAAACTAACTAAACTAACTAAACTAACTAAACTAACTAAACTAACTAAACTAACTAAACTAACTAAACTAACTAAACTAACTAAACTAACTGAACTAACTAAAGTAACTAAACTAACTAAACTAACTAAACTAACTAAACTAACTAAACTAACTAAACTAACTAAACTAACTAAACTAACTAAACTAACTAAACTAACTAAACTAACTAAACTAACTAAACTAACTAAACTAACTAAACTAACTAAACTAACTAAACTAACTAAACTAACTAAACTAACTAAACTAACTAAACTAACTAAACTAACTAAACTAACTAAACTAACTAAACTAACTAAACTAACTAAACTAACTAAACTAACTAAACTAACTAAACTAACTAAACTAACTAAACTAACTAAACTAACTAAACTAACTAAACTAACTAAACTAACTAAACTAACTAAACTAACTAAACTAACTAAACTAACTAAACTAACTAAACTAACTAAACTAACTAAACTAACTAAACTAACTAAACTAACTAAACTAACTAAACTAACTAAACTAACTAAACTAACTAAACTAACTAAACTAACTAAACTAACTAAACTAACTAAACTAACTAAACTAACTAAACTAACTAAACTAACTAAACTAACTAAACTAACTAAACTAACTAAACTAACTAAACTAACTAAACTAACTAAACTAACTAAACTAACTAAACTAACTAAACTAACTAAACTAACTAAACTAACTAAACTAACTAAACTAACTAAACTAACTAAACTAACTAAACTAACTAAACTAACTAAACTAACTAAACTAACTAAACTAACTAAACTAACTAAACTAACTAAACTAACTAAACTAACTAAACTAACTAAACTAACTAAACTAACTAAACTAACTAAACTAACTAAACTAACTAAACTAACTAAACTAACTAAACTAACTAAACTAACTAAACTAACTAAACTAACTAAACTAACTAAACTAACTAAACTAACTAAACTAACTAAACTAACTAAACTAACTAAACTAACTAAACTAACTAAACTAACTAAACTAACTAAACTAACTAAACTAACTAAACTAACTAAACTAACTAAACTAACTAAACTAACTAAACTAACTAAACTAACTAAACTAACTAAACTAACTAAACTAACTAAACTAACTAAACTAACTAAACTAACTAAACTAACTAAACTAACTAAACTAACTAAACTAACTAAACTAACTAAACTAACTAAACTAACTAAACTAACTAAACTAACTAAACTAACTAAAACTAAACTAACTAAACTAACTAAACTAACTAAACTAACTAAACTAACTAAACTAACTAAACTACTAAACTAACTAAACTAACTAAACTAACTAAACTAACTAAACTAACTAAACTAACTAAACTAACTAAACTAACTAAACTAACTAAACTAACTAACTAACTAAACTAACTAAACTAACTAAACTAACTAAACTAACTAAACTAACTAAACTAACTAAACTAACTAAACTAACTAAACTAACTAAACTAACTAAACTAACTAAACTAACTAAACTAACTAAACTAACTAAACTAACTAAACTAACTAAACTAACTAAACTAACTAAACTAACTAAACTAACTAAACTAACTAAACTAACTAAACTAACTAAACTAAACTAACTAAACTAACTAAACTAACAAACTAACTAAACTAACTAAACTAACTAAACTAACTAAACTAACTAAACTAACTAAACTAACTAAACTAACTAAACTAACTAAACTAACTAAACTAACTAAACTAACTAAACTAACTAAACTAAACTAACTAAACTAACTAAACTAACTAAACTAACTAAACTAACTAAACTAACTAAACTAACTAAACTAACTAAACTAACTAAACTAACTAAACTAACTAAACTAACTAAACTAACTAAACTAACTAAACTAACTAAACTAACTAAACTAACTAAACTAACTAAACTAACTAAACTAACTAAACTAACTAACTAACTAAACTAACTAAACTAACTAAACTAACTAAACTAACTAAACTAACTAAACTAACTAAACTAACTAAACTAACTAAACTAACTAAACTAACTAAACTAACTAAACTAACTAAACTAAACTAACTAAACTAACTAAACTAACTAAACTAACTAAACTAACTAAACTAACTAAACTAACTAAACTAACTAAACTAACTAAACTAACTAAACTAACTAAACTAACTAAACTAACTAAACTAACTAACTAACTAAACTAACTAAACTAACTAAACTAACTAAACTAACTAAACTAACTAAACTAACTAAACTAACTAAACTAACTAAACTAACTAAACTAACTAAACTAACTAAACTAACTAAACTAACTAAACTAACTAAACTAACTAAACTAACTAAACTAACTAAACTAACTAAACTAACTAAACTAACTAAACTAACTAAACTAACTAAACTAACTAAACTAACTAAACTAACTAAACTAACTAAACTAACTAAACTAACTAAACTAACTAAACTAACTAAACTAACTAAACTAACTAAACTAACTAAACTAACTAAACTAACTAAACTAACTAACTAAACTAACTAAACTAACTAAACTAACTAAACTAACTAAACTAACTAAACTAACTAAACTAACTAAACTAACTAAACTAACTAAACTAACTAAACTAACTAAACTAACTAAACTAACTAAACTAACTAAACTAACTAAACTAACTAAACTAACTAAACTAAACTAAACTAACTAAACTAACTAAACTAACTAAACTAACTAAACTAACTAAACTAACTAAACTAACTAAACTAACTAAACTAACTAAACTAACTAAACTAACTAAACTAACTAAACTAACTAAACTAACTAACTAACTAAACTAACTAAACTAACTAAACTAACTAAACTAACTAAACTAACTAAACTAACTAAACTAACTAAACTAACTAAACTAACTAAACTAACTAAACTAACTAAACTAACTAAACTAACTAAACTAACTAAACTAACTAAACTAACTAAACTAACTAAACTAACTAAACTAACTAAACTAACTAAACTAACTAAACTAACTAAACTAACTAAACTAACTAAACTAACTAAACTAACTAAACTAACTAAACTAACTAAACTAACTAAACTAACTAAACTAACTAAACTAACTAAACTAACTAAACTAACTAAACTAACTAAACTAACTAAACTAACTAAACTAACTAAACTAACTAAACTAACTAAACTAACTAAACTAACTAAACTAACTAAACTAACTAAACTAACTAAACTAACTAAACTAACTAAACTAACTAAACTAACTAAACTAACTAAACTAACTAAACTAACTAAACTAACTAAACTAACTAAACTAACTAAACTAACTAAACTAACTAAACTAACTAAACTAACTAAACTAACTAAACTAACTAAACTAACTAAACTAACTAAACTAACTAAACTAACTAAACTAACTAAACTAACTAAACTAACTAAACTAACTAAACTAACTAAACTAACTAAACTAACTAAACTAACTAAACTAACTAAACTAACTAAACTAACTAAACTAACTAAACTAACTAAACTAACTAAACTAACTAAACTAACTAAACTAACTAAACTAACTAAACTAACTAAACTAACTAAACTAACTAAACTAACTAAACTAACTAAACTAACTAAACTAACTAAACTAACTAAACTAACTAAACTAACTAAACTAACTAAACTAACTAAACTAACTAAACTAACTAAACTAACTAAACTAACTAAACTAACTAAACTAACTAAACTAACTAAACTAAACTAAACTAACTAAACTAACTAAACTAACTAAACTAACTAAACTAACTAAACTAACTAAACTAACTAAACTAACTAAACTAACTAAACTAACTAAACTAACTAAACTAACTAAACTAACTAAACTAACTAAACTAACTAAACTAACTAAACTAACTAAACTAACTAAACTAACTAAACTAACTAAACTAACTAAACTAACTAAACTAACTAAACTAACTAAACTAACTAAACTAACTAAACTAACTAAACTAACTAAACTAACTAAACTAACTAAACTAACTAAACTAACTAAACTAACTAAACTAACTAAACTAACTAAACTAACTAAACTAACTAAACTAACTAAACTAACTAAACTAACTAAACTAACTAAACTAACTAAAACTAACTAAACTAACTAAACTAACTAAACTAACTAAACTAACTAAACTAACTAAACTAACTAAACTAACTAAACTAACTAAACTAACTAAACTAACTAAACTAACTAAACTAACTAAACTAACTAAACTAACTAAACTAACTAAACTAACTAAACTAACTAAACTAACTAAACTAACTAAACTAACTAAACTAACTAAACTAACTAAACTAACTAAACTAACTAAACTAACTAAACTAACTAAACTAACTAAACTAACTAAACTAACTAAACTAACTAAACTAACTAAACTAACTAAACTAACTAAACTAACTAAACTAACTAAACTAACTAAACTAACTAAACTAACTAAACTAACTAAACTAACTAAACTAACTAAACTAACTAAACTAACTAAACTAACTAAACTAACTAAACTAACTAAACTAACTAAACTAACTAAACTAACTAAACTAACTAAACTAACTAAACTAACTAAACTAACTAAACTAACTAAACTAACTAAACTAACTAAACTAACTAAACTAACTAAACTAACTAAACTAACTAAACTACTAAACTAACTAAACTAACTAAACTAACTAAACTAACTAAACTAACTAAACTAACTAACTACAACTAACTAACTAAACTAAACTAAACTAACTAAACTAACTAAACTAACTAACTAACTAACTAAACTAACTAAACTAACTAAACTAACTAAACTAACTAAACTAACTAAACTAACTAAACTAACTAAACTAACTAAACTAACTAAACTAACTAAACTAACTAAACTAACTAAACTAACTAAACTAACTAAACTAACTAAACTAACTAAACTAACTAACTAACTAAACTAACTAAACTAACTAAACTAACTAAACTAACTAAACTAACTAAACTAACTAAACTAACTAAACTAACTAAACTAACTAAACTAACTAAACTAACTAAACTAACTAAACTAACTAAACTAACTAAACTAACTAAACTAACTAAACTAACTAAACTAACTAAACTAACTAAACTAACTAAACTAACTAAACTAACTAAACTAACTAAACTAACTAAACTAACTAAACTAACTAAACTAACTAAACTAACTAGACTAACTAAACTAACTAAACTAACTAAACTAACTAAACTAACTAAACTAACTAAACTAACTAAACTAACTAAACTAACTAAACTAACTAAACTAACTAAACTAACTAAACTAACTAAACTAACTAAACTAACTAAACTAACTAAACTAACTAAACTAACTAAACTAACTAAACTAACTAAACTAACTAAACTAACTAAACTAACTAAACTAACTAAACTAACTAAACTAACTAAACTAACTAAACTAACTAAACTAACTAAACTAACTAAACTAACTAAACTAACTAAACTAACTAAACTAACTAAACTAACTAAACTAACTAAACTAACTAAACTAACTAAACTAACTAAACTAACTAAACTAACTAAACTAACTAAACTAACTAAACTAACTAAACTAACTAAACTAACTAAACTAACTAAACTAACTAAACTAACTAAACTAACTAAACTAACTAAACTAACTAAACTAACTAAACTAACTAAACTAACTAAACTAACTAAACTAACTAAACTAACTAAACTAACTAAACTAACTAAACTAACTAAACTAACTAAACTAACTAAACTAACTAAACTAACTAAACTAACTAAACTAACTAAACTAACTAAACTAACTAAACTAACTAAACTAACTAAACTAACTAAACTAACTAAACTAACTAAACTAACTAAACTAACTAAACTAACTAAACTAACTAAACTAACTAAACTAACTAAACTAACTAAACTAACTAAACTAACTAAACTAACTAAACTAACTAAACTAACTAAACTAACTAAACTAACTAAACTAACTAAACTAACTAAACTAACTAAACTAACTAAACTAACTAAACTAACTAAACTAACTAAACTAACTAACTAACTAACTAAACTAACTAAACTAACTAAACTAACTAAACTAACTAAACTAACTAAACTAACTAAACTAACTAAACTAACTAAACTAACTAAACTAACTAAACTAACTAAACTAACTAAACTAACTAAACTAACTAAACTAACTAAA
The DNA here is from genome assembly GCA_944039245.1 of Nebria salina. Taxonomy (NCBI): domain Eukaryota; kingdom Metazoa; phylum Arthropoda; class Insecta; order Coleoptera; family Carabidae; genus Nebria; species Nebria salina. The sequence continues at coordinate 396 of CALUEK010000483.1, read as the reverse complement.
CTAACTAAACTAAACTAACTAAACTAACTAAACTAACTAAACTAACTAAACTAACTAAACTAACTAAACTAACTAAACTAACTAAACTAACTAAACTAACTAAACTAACTAAACTAACTAAATAACTAAACTAACTAAACTAACTAAACTAACTAAACTAACTAAACTAACTAAACTAACTAAACTAACTAAACTAACTAAACTAACTAAACTAACTAAACTAACTAAACTAACTAAACTAACTAAACTAACTAAACTAACTAAACTAACTAACTAAACTAACTAAACTAACTAAACTAACTAAACTAACTAAACTAACTAAACTAACTAAACTAACTAAACTAACTAAACTAACTAAACTAACTAAACTAACTAAACTAACTAAACTAACTAAAC
>CALUEK010000482.1:0-23815 GCA_944039245.1 Nebria salina | reverse complement strand
AATAACTAAATAACTAAATAACTAAATAACTAAATAACTAAATAACTAAATAACTAAATAACTAAATAACTAAATAACTAAATAACTAAATAACTAAATAACTAAATAACTAAATAACTAAATAACTAAATAACTAAATAACTAAATAACTAAATAACTAAATAACTAAATAACTAAATAACTAAATAACTAAATAACTAAATAACTAAATAACTAAATAACTAAATAACTAAATAACTAAATAACTAAATAACTAAATAACTAAATAACTAAATAACTAAATAACTAAATAACTAAATAACTAAATAACTAAATAACTAAATAACTAAATAACTAAATAACTAAATAACTAAATAACTAAATAACTAAATAACTAAATAACTAAATAACTAAATAACTAAATAACTAAATAACTAAATAACTAAATAACTAAATAACTAAATAACTAAATAACTAAATAACTAAATAACTAAATAACTAAATAACTAAATAACTAAATAACTAAATAACTAAATAACTAAATAACTAAATAACTAAATAACTAAATAACTAAATAACTAAATAACTAAATAACTAAATAACTAAATAACTAAATAACTAAATAACTAAATAACTAAATAACTAAATAACTAAATAACTAAATAACTAAATAACTAAATAACTAAATAACTAAATAACTAAATAACTAAATAACTAAATAACTAAATAACTAAATAACTAAATAACTAAATAACTAAATAACTAAATAACTAAATAACTAAATAACTAAATAACTAAATAACTAAATAACTAAATAACTAAATAACTAAATAACTAAATAACTAAATAACTAAATAACTAAATAACTAAATAACTAAATAACTAAATAACTAAATAACTAAATAACTAAATAACTAAATAACTAAATAACTAAATAACTAAATAACTAAATAACTAAATAACTAAATAACTAAATAACTAAATAACTAAATAACTAAATAACTAAATAACTAAATAACTAAATAACTAAATAACTAAATAACTAAATAACTAAATAACTAAATAACTAAATAACTAAATAACTAAATAACTAAATAACTAAATAACTAAATAACTAAATAACTAAATAACTAAATAACTAAATAACTAAATAACTAAATAACTAAATAACTAAATAACTAAATAACTAAATAACTAAATAACTAAATAACTAAATAACTAAATAACTAAATAACTAAATAACTAAATAACTAAATAACTAAATAACTAAATAACTAAATAACTAAATAACTAAATAACTAAATAACTAAATAACTAAATAACTAAATAACTAAATAACTAAATAACTAAATAACTAAATAACTAAATAACTAAATAACTAAATAACTAAATAACTAAATAACTAAATAACTAAATAACTAAATAACTAAATAACTAAATAACTAAATAACTAAATAACTAAATAACTAAATAACTAAATAACTAAATAACTAAATAACTAAATAACTAAATAACTAAATAACTAAATAACTAAATAACTAAATAACTAAATAACTAAATAACTAAATAACTAAATAACTAAATAACTAAATAACTAAATAACTAAATAACTAAATAACTAAATAACTAAATAACTAAATAACTAAATAACTAAATAACTAAATAACTAAATAACTAAATAACTAAATAACTAAATAACTAAATAACTAAATAACTAAATAACTAAATAACTAAATAACTAAATAACTAAATAACTAAATAACTAAATAACTAAATAACTAAATAACTAAATAACTAAATAACTAAATAACTAAATAACTAAATAACTAAATAACTAAATAACTAAATAACTAAATAACTAAATAACTAAATAACTAAATAACTAAATAACTAAATAACTAAATAACTAAATAACTAAATAACTAAATAACTAAATAACTAAATAACTAAATAACTAAATAACTAAATAACTAAATAACTAAATAACTAAATAACTAAATAACTAAATAACTAAATAACTAAATAACTAAATAACTAAATAACTAAATAACTAAATAACTAAATAACTAAATAACTAAATAACTAAATAACTAAATAACTAAATAACTAAATAACTAAATAACTAAATAACTAAATAACTAAATAACTAAATAACTAAATAACTAAATAACTAAATAACTAAATAACTAAATAACTAAATAACTAAATAACTAAATAACTAAATAACTAAATAACTAAATAACTAAATAACTAAATAACTAAATAACTAAATAACTAAATAACTAAATAACTAAATAACTAAATAACTAAATAACTAAATAACTAAATAACTAAATAACTAAATAACTAAATAACTAAATAACTAAATAACTAAATAACTAAATAACTAAATAACTAAATAACTAAATAACTAAATAACTAAATAACTAAATAACTAAATAACTAAATAACTAAATAACTAAATAACTAAATAACTAAATAACTAAATAACTAAATAACTAAATAACTAAATAACTAAATAACTAAATAACTAAATAACTAAATAACTAAATAACTAAATAACTAAATAACTAAATAACTAAATAACTAAATAACTAAATAACTAAATAACTAAATAACTAAATAACTAAATAACTAAATAACTAAATAACTAAATAACTAAATAACTAAATAACTAAATAACTAAATAACTAAATAACTAAATAACTAAATAACTAAATAACTAAATAACTAAATAACTAAATAACTAAATAACTAAATAACTAAATAACTAAATAACTAAATAACTAAATAACTAAATAACTAAATAACTAAATAACTAAATAACTAAATAACTAAATAACTAAATAACTAAATAACTAAATAACTAAATAACTAAATAACTAAATAACTAAATAACTAAATAACTAAATAACTAAATAACTAAATAACTAAATAACTAAATAACTAAATAACTAAATAACTAAATAACTAAATAACTAAATAACTAAATAACTAAATAACTAAATAACTAAATAACTAAATAACTAAATAACTAAATAACTAAATAACTAAATAACTAAATAACTAAATAACTAAATAACTAAATAACTAAATAACTAAATAACTAAATAACTAAATAACTAAATAACTAAATAACTAAATAACTAAATAACTAAATAACTAAATAACTAAATAACTAAATAACTAAATAACTAAATAACTAAATAACTAAATAACTAAATAACTAAATAACTAAATAACTAAATAACTAAATAACTAAATAACTAAATAACTAAATAACTAAATAACTAAATAACTAAATAACTAAATAACTAAATAACTAAATAACTAAATAACTAAATAACTAAATAACTAAATAACTAAATAACTAAATAACTAAATAACTAAATAACTAAATAACTAAATAACTAAATAACTAAATAACTAAATAACTAAATAACTAAATAACTAAATAACTAAATAACTAAATAACTAAATAACTAAATAACTAAATAACTAAATAACTAAATAACTAAATAACTAAATAACTAAATAACTAAATAACTAAATAACTAAATAACTAAATAACTAAATAACTAAATAACTAAATAACTAAATAACTAAATAACTAAATAACTAAATAACTAAATAACTAAATAACTAAATAACTAAATAACTAAATAACTAAATAACTAAATAACTAAATAACTAAATAACTAAATAACTAAATAACTAAATAACTAAATAACTAAATAACTAAATAACTAAATAACTAAATAACTAAATAACTAAATAACTAAATAACTAAATAACTAAATAACTAAATAACTAAATAACTAAATAACTAAATAACTAAATAACTAAATAACTAAATAACTAAATAACTAAATAACTAAATAACTAAATAACTAAATAACTAAATAACTAAATAACTAAATAACTAAATAACTAAATAACTAAATAACTAAATAACTAAATAACTAAATAACTAAATAACTAAATAACTAAATAACTAAATAACTAAATAACTAAATAACTAAATAACTAAATAACTAAATAACTAAATAACTAAATAACTAAATAACTAAATAACTAAATAACTAAATAACTAAATAACTAAATAACTAAATAACTAAATAACTAAATAACTAAATAACTAAATAACTAAATAACTAAATAACTAAATAACTAAATAACTAAATAACTAAATAACTAAATAACTAAATAACTAAATAACTAAATAACTAAATAACTAAATAACTAAATAACTAAATAACTAAATAACTAAATAACTAAATAACTAAATAACTAAATAACTAAATAACTAAATAACTAAATAACTAAATAACTAAATAACTAAATAACTAAATAACTAAATAACTAAATAACTAAATAACTAAATAACTAAATAACTAAATAACTAAATAACTAAATAACTAAATAACTAAATAACTAAATAACTAAATAACTAAATAACTAAATAACTAAATAACTAAATAACTAAATAACTAAATAACTAAATAACTAAATAACTAAATAACTAAATAACTAAATAACTAAATAACTAAATAACTAAATAACTAAATAACTAAATAACTAAATAACTAAATAACTAAATAACTAAATAACTAAATAACTAAATAACTAAATAACTAAATAACTAAATAACTAAATAACTAAATAACTAAATAACTAAATAACTAAATAACTAAATAACTAAATAACTAAATAACTAAATAACTAAATAACTAAATAACTAAATAACTAAATAACTAAATAACTAAATAACTAAATAACTAAATAACTAAATAACTAAATAACTAAATAACTAAATAACTAAATAACTAAATAACTAAATAACTAAATAACTAAATAACTAAATAACTAAATAACTAAATAACTAAATAACTAAATAACTAAATAACTAAATAACTAAATAACTAAATAACTAAATAACTAAATAACTAAATAACTAAATAACTAAATAACTAAATAACTAAATAACTAAATAACTAAATAACTAAATAACTAAATAACTAAATAACTAAATAACTAAATAACTAAATAACTAAATAACTAAATAACTAAATAACTAAATAACTAAATAACTAAATAACTAAATAACTAAATAACTAAATAACTAAATAACTAAATAACTAAATAACTAAATAACTAAATAACTAAATAACTAAATAACTAAATAACTAAATAACTAAATAACTAAATAACTAAATAACTAAATAACTAAATAACTAAATAACTAAATAACTAAATAACTAAATAACTAAATAACTAAATAACTAAATAACTAAATAACTAAATAACTAAATAACTAAATAACTAAATAACTAAATAACTAAATAACTAAATAACTAAATAACTAAATAACTAAATAACTAAATAACTAAATAACTAAATAACTAAATAACTAAATAACTAAATAACTAAATAACTAAATAACTAAATAACTAAATAACTAAATAACTAAATAACTAAATAACTAAATAACTAAATAACTAAATAACTAAATAACTAAATAACTAAATAACTAAATAACTAAATAACTAAATAACTAAATAACTAAATAACTAAATAACTAAATAACTAAATAACTAAATAACTAAATAACTAAATAACTAAATAACTAAATAACTAAATAACTAAATAACTAAATAACTAAATAACTAAATAACTAAATAACTAAATAACTAAATAACTAAATAACTAAATAACTAAATAACTAAATAACTAAATAACTAAATAACTAAATAACTAAATAACTAAATAACTAAATAACTAAATAACTAAATAACTAAATAACTAAATAACTAAATAACTAAATAACTAAATAACTAAATAACTAAATAACTAAATAACTAAATAACTAAATAACTAAATAACTAAATAACTAAATAACTAAATAACTAAATAACTAAATAACTAAATAACTAAATAACTAAATAACTAAATAACTAAATAACTAAATAACTAAATAACTAAATAACTAAATAACTAAATAACTAAATAACTAAATAACTAAATAACTAAATAACTAAATAACTAAATAACTAAATAACTAAATAACTAAATAACTAAATAACTAAATAACTAAATAACTAAATAACTAAATAACTAAATAACTAAATAACTAAATAACTAAATAACTAAATAACTAAATAACTAAATAACTAAATAACTAAATAACTAAATAACTAAATAACTAAATAACTAAATAACTAAATAACTAAATAACTAAATAACTAAATAACTAAATAACTAAATAACTAAATAACTAAATAACTAAATAACTAAATAACTAAATAACTAAATAACTAAATAACTAAATAACTAAATAACTAAATAACTAAATAACTAAATAACTAAATAACTAAATAACTAAATAACTAAATAACTAAATAACTAAATAACTAAATAACTAAATAACTAAATAACTAAATAACTAAATAACTAAATAACTAAATAACTAAATAACTAAATAACTAAATAACTAAATAACTAAATAACTAAATAACTAAATAACTAAATAACTAAATAACTAAATAACTAAATAACTAAATAACTAAATAACTAAATAACTAAATAACTAAATAACTAAATAACTAAATAACTAAATAACTAAATAACTAAATAACTAAATAACTAAATAACTAAATAACTAAATAACTAAATAACTAAATAACTAAATAACTAAATAACTAAATAACTAAATAACTAAATAACTAAATAACTAAATAACTAAATAACTAAATAACTAAATAACTAAATAACTAAATAACTAAATAACTAAATAACTAAATAACTAAATAACTAAATAACTAAATAACTAAATAACTAAATAACTAAATAACTAAATAACTAAATAACTAAATAACTAAATAACTAAATAACTAAATAACTAAATAACTAAATAACTAAATAACTAAATAACTAAATAACTAAATAACTAAATAACTAAATAACTAAATAACTAAATAACTAAATAACTAAATAACTAAATAACTAAATAACTAAATAACTAAATAACTAAATAACTAAATAACTAAATAACTAAATAACTAAATAACTAAATAACTAAATAACTAAATAACTAAATAACTAAATAACTAAATAACTAAATAACTAAATAACTAAATAACTAAATAACTAAATAACTAAATAACTAAATAACTAAATAACTAAATAACTAAATAACTAAATAACTAAATAACTAAATAACTAAATAACTAAATAACTAAATAACTAAATAACTAAATAACTAAATAACTAAATAACTAAATAACTAAATAACTAAATAACTAAATAACTAAATAACTAAATAACTAAATAACTAAATAACTAAATAACTAAATAACTAAATAACTAAATAACTAAATAACTAAATAACTAAATAACTAAATAACTAAATAACTAAATAACTAAATAACTAAATAACTAAATAACTAAATAACTAAATAACTAAATAACTAAATAACTAAATAACTAAATAACTAAATAACTAAATAACTAAATAACTAAATAACTAAATAACTAAATAACTAAATAACTAAATAACTAAATAACTAAATAACTAAATAACTAAATAACTAAATAACTAAATAACTAAATAACTAAATAACTAAATAACTAAATAACTAAATAACTAAATAACTAAATAACTAAATAACTAAATAACTAAATAACTAAATAACTAAATAACTAAATAACTAAATAACTAAATAACTAAATAACTAAATAACTAAATAACTAAATAACTAAATAACTAAATAACTAAATAACTAAATAACTAAATAACTAAATAACTAAATAACTAAATAACTAAATAACTAAATAACTAAATAACTAAATAACTAAATAACTAAATAACTAAATAACTAAATAACTAAATAACTAAATAACTAAATAACTAAATAACTAAATAACTAAATAACTAAATAACTAAATAACTAAATAACTAAATAACTAAATAACTAAATAACTAAATAACTAAATAACTAAATAACTAAATAACTAAATAACTAAATAACTAAATAACTAAATAACTAAATAACTAAATAACTAAATAACTAAATAACTAAATAACTAAATAACTAAATAACTAAATAACTAAATAACTAAATAACTAAATAACTAAATAACTAAATAACTAAATAACTAAATAACTAAATAACTAAATAACTAAATAACTAAATAACTAAATAACTAAATAACTAAATAACTAAATAACTAAATAACTAAATAACTAAATAACTAAATAACTAAATAACTAAATAACTAAATAACTAAATAACTAAATAACTAAATAACTAAATAACTAAATAACTAAATAACTAAATAACTAAATAACTAAATAACTAAATAACTAAATAACTAAATAACTAAATAACTAAATAACTAAATAACTAAATAACTAAATAACTAAATAACTAAATAACTAAATAACTAAATAACTAAATAACTAAATAACTAAATAACTAAATAACTAAATAACTAAATAACTAAATAACTAAATAACTAAATAACTAAATAACTAAATAACTAAATAACTAAATAACTAAATAACTAAATAACTAAATAACTAAATAACTAAATAACTAAATAACTAAATAACTAAATAACTAAATAACTAAATAACTAAATAACTAAATAACTAAATAACTAAATAACTAAATAACTAAATAACTAAATAACTAAATAACTAAATAACTAAATAACTAAATAACTAAATAACTAAATAACTAAATAACTAAATAACTAAATAACTAAATAACTAAATAACTAAATAACTAAATAACTAAATAACTAAATAACTAAATAACTAAATAACTAAATAACTAAATAACTAAATAACTAAATAACTAAATAACTAAATAACTAAATAACTAAATAACTAAATAACTAAATAACTAAATAACTAAATAACTAAATAACTAAATAACTAAATAACTAAATAACTAAATAACTAAATAACTAAATAACTAAATAACTAAATAACTAAATAACTAAATAACTAAATAACTAAATAACTAAATAACTAAATAACTAAATAACTAAATAACTAAATAACTAAATAACTAAATAACTAAATAACTAAATAACTAAATAACTAAATAACTAAATAACTAAATAACTAAATAACTAAATAACTAAATAACTAAATAACTAAATAACTAAATAACTAAATAACTAAATAACTAAATAACTAAATAACTAAATAACTAAATAACTAAATAACTAAATAACTAAATAACTAAATAACTAAATAACTAAATAACTAAATAACTAAATAACTAAATAACTAAATAACTAAATAACTAAATAACTAAATAACTAAATAACTAAATAACTAAATAACTAAATAACTAAATAACTAAATAACTAAATAACTAAATAACTAAATAACTAAATAACTAAATAACTAAATAACTAAATAACTAAATAACTAAATAACTAAATAACTAAATAACTAAATAACTAAATAACTAAATAACTAAATAACTAAATAACTAAATAACTAAATAACTAAATAACTAAATAACTAAATAACTAAATAACTAAATAACTAAATAACTAAATAACTAAATAACTAAATAACTAAATAACTAAATAACTAAATAACTAAATAACTAAATAACTAAATAACTAAATAACTAAATAACTAAATAACTAAATAACTAAATAACTAAATAACTAAATAACTAAATAACTAAATAACTAAATAACTAAATAACTAAATAACTAAATAACTAAATAACTAAATAACTAAATAACTAAATAACTAAATAACTAAATAACTAAATAACTAAATAACTAAATAACTAAATAACTAAATAACTAAATAACTAAATAACTAAATAACTAAATAACTAAATAACTAAATAACTAAATAACTAAATAACTAAATAACTAAATAACTAAATAACTAAATAACTAAATAACTAAATAACTAAATAACTAAATAACTAAATAACTAAATAACTAAATAACTAAATAACTAAATAACTAAATAACTAAATAACTAAATAACTAAATAACTAAATAACTAAATAACTAAATAACTAAATAACTAAATAACTAAATAACTAAATAACTAAATAACTAAATAACTAAATAACTAAATAACTAAATAACTAAATAACTAAATAACTAAATAACTAAATAACTAAATAACTAAATAACTAAATAACTAAATAACTAAATAACTAAATAACTAAATAACTAAATAACTAAATAACTAAATAACTAAATAACTAAATAACTAAATAACTAAATAACTAAATAACTAAATAACTAAATAACTAAATAACTAAATAACTAAATAACTAAATAACTAAATAACTAAATAACTAAATAACTAAATAACTAAATAACTAAATAACTAAATAACTAAATAACTAAATAACTAAATAACTAAATAACTAAATAACTAAATAACTAAATAACTAAATAACTAAATAACTAAATAACTAAATAACTAAATAACTAAATAACTAAATAACTAAATAACTAAATAACTAAATAACTAAATAACTAAATAACTAAATAACTAAATAACTAAATAACTAAATAACTAAATAACTAAATAACTAAATAACTAAATAACTAAATAACTAAATAACTAAATAACTAAATAACTAAATAACTAAATAACTAAATAACTAAATAACTAAATAACTAAATAACTAAATAACTAAATAACTAAATAACTAAATAACTAAATAACTAAATAACTAAATAACTAAATAACTAAATAACTAAATAACTAAATAACTAAATAACTAAATAACTAAATAACTAAATAACTAAATAACTAAATAACTAAATAACTAAATAACTAAATAACTAAATAACTAAATAACTAAATAACTAAATAACTAAATAACTAAATAACTAAATAACTAAATAACTAAATAACTAAATAACTAAATAACTAAATAACTAAATAACTAAATAACTAAATAACTAAATAACTAAATAACTAAATAACTAAATAACTAAATAACTAAATAACTAAATAACTAAATAACTAAATAACTAAATAACTAAATAACTAAATAACTAAATAACTAAATAACTAAATAACTAAATAACTAAATAACTAAATAACTAAATAACTAAATAACTAAATAACTAAATAACTAAATAACTAAATAACTAAATAACTAAATAACTAAATAACTAAATAACTAAATAACTAAATAACTAAATAACTAAATAACTAAATAACTAAATAACTAAATAACTAAATAACTAAATAACTAAATAACTAAATAACTAAATAACTAAATAACTAAATAACTAAATAACTAAATAACTAAATAACTAAATAACTAAATAACTAAATAACTAAATAACTAAATAACTAAATAACTAAATAACTAAATAACTAAATAACTAAATAACTAAATAACTAAATAACTAAATAACTAAATAACTAAATAACTAAATAACTAAATAACTAAATAACTAAATAACTAAATAACTAAATAACTAAATAACTAAATAACTAAATAACTAAATAACTAAATAACTAAATAACTAAATAACTAAATAACTAAATAACTAAATAACTAAATAACTAAATAACTAAATAACTAAATAACTAAATAACTAAATAACTAAATAACTAAATAACTAAATAACTAAATAACTAAATAACTAAATAACTAAATAACTAAATAACTAAATAACTAAATAACTAAATAACTAAATAACTAAATAACTAAATAACTAAATAACTAAATAACTAAATAACTAAATAACTAAATAACTAAATAACTAAATAACTAAATAACTAAATAACTAAATAACTAAATAACTAAATAACTAAATAACTAAATAACTAAATAACTAAATAACTAAATAACTAAATAACTAAATAACTAAATAACTAAATAACTAAATAACTAAATAACTAAATAACTAAATAACTAAATAACTAAATAACTAAATAACTAAATAACTAAATAACTAAATAACTAAATAACTAAATAACTAAATAACTAAATAACTAAATAACTAAATAACTAAATAACTAAATAACTAAATAACTAAATAACTAAATAACTAAATAACTAAATAACTAAATAACTAAATAACTAAATAACTAAATAACTAAATAACTAAATAACTAAATAACTAAATAACTAAATAACTAAATAACTAAATAACTAAATAACTAAATAACTAAATAACTAAATAACTAAATAACTAAATAACTAAATAACTAAATAACTAAATAACTAAATAACTAAATAACTAAATAACTAAATAACTAAATAACTAAATAACTAAATAACTAAATAACTAAATAACTAAATAACTAAATAACTAAATAACTAAATAACTAAATAACTAAATAACTAAATAACTAAATAACTAAATAACTAAATAACTAAATAACTAAATAACTAAATAACTAAATAACTAAATAACTAAATAACTAAATAACTAAATAACTAAATAACTAAATAACTAAATAACTAAATAACTAAATAACTAAATAACTAAATAACTAAATAACTAAATAACTAAATAACTAAATAACTAAATAACTAAATAACTAAATAACTAAATAACTAAATAACTAAATAACTAAATAACTAAATAACTAAATAACTAAATAACTAAATAACTAAATAACTAAATAACTAAATAACTAAATAACTAAATAACTAAATAACTAAATAACTAAATAACTAAATAACTAAATAACTAAATAACTAAATAACTAAATAACTAAATAACTAAATAACTAAATAACTAAATAACTAAATAACTAAATAACTAAATAACTAAATAACTAAATAACTAAATAACTAAATAACTAAATAACTAAATAACTAAATAACTAAATAACTAAATAACTAAATAACTAAATAACTAAATAACTAAATAACTAAATAACTAAATAACTAAATAACTAAATAACTAAATAACTAAATAACTAAATAACTAAATAACTAAATAACTAAATAACTAAATAACTAAATAACTAAATAACTAAATAACTAAATAACTAAATAACTAAATAACTAAATAACTAAATAACTAAATAACTAAATAACTAAATAACTAAATAACTAAATAACTAAATAACTAAATAACTAAATAACTAAATAACTAAATAACTAAATAACTAAATAACTAAATAACTAAATAACTAAATAACTAAATAACTAAATAACTAAATAACTAAATAACTAAATAACTAAATAACTAAATAACTAAATAACTAAATAACTAAATAACTAAATAACTAAATAACTAAATAACTAAATAACTAAATAACTAAATAACTAAATAACTAAATAACTAAATAACTAAATAACTAAATAACTAAATAACTAAATAACTAAATAACTAAATAACTAAATAACTAAATAACTAAATAACTAAATAACTAAATAACTAAATAACTAAATAACTAAATAACTAAATAACTAAATAACTAAATAACTAAATAACTAAATAACTAAATAACTAAATAACTAAATAACTAAATAACTAAATAACTAAATAACTAAATAACTAAATAACTAAATAACTAAATAACTAAATAACTAAATAACTAAATAACTAAATAACTAAATAACTAAATAACTAAATAACTAAATAACTAAATAACTAAATAACTAAATAACTAAATAACTAAATAACTAAATAACTAAATAACTAAATAACTAAATAACTAAATAACTAAATAACTAAATAACTAAATAACTAAATAACTAAATAACTAAATAACTAAATAACTAAATAACTAAATAACTAAATAACTAAATAACTAAATAACTAAATAACTAAATAACTAAATAACTAAATAACTAAATAACTAAATAACTAAATAACTAAATAACTAAATAACTAAATAACTAAATAACTAAATAACTAAATAACTAAATAACTAAATAACTAAATAACTAAATAACTAAATAACTAAATAACTAAATAACTAAATAACTAAATAACTAAATAACTAAATAACTAAATAACTAAATAACTAAATAACTAAATAACTAAATAACTAAATAACTAAATAACTAAATAACTAAATAACTAAATAACTAAATAACTAAATAACTAAATAACTAAATAACTAAATAACTAAATAACTAAATAACTAAATAACTAAATAACTAAATAACTAAATAACTAAATAACTAAATAACTAAATAACTAAATAACTAAATAACTAAATAACTAAATAACTAAATAACTAAATAACTAAATAACTAAATAACTAAATAACTAAATAACTAAATAACTAAATAACTAAATAACTAAATAACTAAATAACTAAATAACTAAATAACTAAATAACTAAATAACTAAATAACTAAATAACTAAATAACTAAATAACTAAATAACTAAATAACTAAATAACTAAATAACTAAATAACTAAATAACTAAATAACTAAATAACTAAATAACTAAATAACTAAATAACTAAATAACTAAATAACTAAATAACTAAATAACTAAATAACTAAATAACTAAATAACTAAATAACTAAATAACTAAATAACTAAATAACTAAATAACTAAATAACTAAATAACTAAATAACTAAATAACTAAATAACTAAATAACTAAATAACTAAATAACTAAATAACTAAATAACTAAATAACTAAATAACTAAATAACTAAATAACTAAATAACTAAATAACTAAATAACTAAATAACTAAATAACTAAATAACTAAATAACTAAATAACTAAATAACTAAATAACTAAATAACTAAATAACTAAATAACTAAATAACTAAATAACTAAATAACTAAATAACTAAATAACTAAATAACTAAATAACTAAATAACTAAATAACTAAATAACTAAATAACTAAATAACTAAATAACTAAATAACTAAATAACTAAATAACTAAATAACTAAATAACTAAATAACTAAATAACTAAATAACTAAATAACTAAATAACTAAATAACTAAATAACTAAATAACTAAATAACTAAATAACTAAATAACTAAATAACTAAATAACTAAATAACTAAATAACTAAATAACTAAATAACTAAATAACTAAATAACTAAATAACTAAATAACTAAATAACTAAATAACTAAATAACTAAATAACTAAATAACTAAATAACTAAATAACTAAATAACTAAATAACTAAATAACTAAATAACTAAATAACTAAATAACTAAATAACTAAATAACTAAATAACTAAATAACTAAATAACTAAATAACTAAATAACTAAATAACTAAATAACTAAATAACTAAATAACTAAATAACTAAATAACTAAATAACTAAATAACTAAATAACTAAATAACTAAATAACTAAATAACTAAATAACTAAATAACTAAATAACTAAATAACTAAATAACTAAATAACTAAATAACTAAATAACTAAATAACTAAATAACTAAATAACTAAATAACTAAATAACTAAATAACTAAATAACTAAATAACTAAATAACTAAATAACTAAATAACTAAATAACTAAATAACTAAATAACTAAATAACTAAATAACTAAATAACTAAATAACTAAATAACTAAATAACTAAATAACTAAATAACTAAATAACTAAATAACTAAATAACTAAATAACTAAATAACTAAATAACTAAATAACTAAATAACTAAATAACTAAATAACTAAATAACTAAAGTAACTGAAATAACTAAATAACTAAATAACTAAATAACTAAATAACTAAATAACTAAATAACTAAATAACTAAATAACTAAATAACTAAATAACTAAATAACTAAATAACTAAATAACTAAATAACTAAATAACTAAATAACTAAATAACTAAATAACTAAATAACTAAATAACTAAATAACTAAATAACTAAATAACTAAATAACTAAATAACTAAATAACTAAATAACTAAATAACTAAATAACTAAATAACTAAATAACTAAATAACTAAATAACTAAATAACTAAATAACTAAATAACTAAATAACTAAATAACTAAATAACTAAATAACTAAATAACTAAATAACTAAATAACTAAATAACTAAATAACTAAATAACTAAATAACTAAATAACTAAATAACTAAATAACTAAATAACTAAATAACTAAATAACTAAATAACTAAATAACTAAATAACTAAATAACTAAATAACTAAATAACTAAATAACTAAATAACTAAATAACTAAATAACTAAATAACTAAATAACTAAATAACTAAATAACTAAATAACTAAATAACTAAATAACTAAATAACTAAATAACTAAATAACTAAATAACTAAATAACTAAATAACTAAATAACTAAATAACTAAATAACTAAATAACTAAATAACTAAATAACTAAATAACTAAATAACTAAATAACTAAATAACTAAATAACTAAATAACTAAATAACTAAATAACTAAATAACTAAATAACTAAATAACTAAATAACTAAATAACTAAATAACTAAATAACTAAATAACTAAATAACTAAATAACTAAATAACTAAATAACTAAATAACTAAATAACTAAATAACTAAATAACTAAATAACTAAATAACTAAATAACTAAATAACTAAATAACTAAATAACTAAATAACTAAATAACTAAATAACTAAATAACTAAATAACTAAATAACTAAATAACTAAATAACTAAATAACTAAATAACTAAATAACTAAATAACTAAATAACTAAATAACTAAATAACTAAATAACTAAATAACTAAATAACTAAATAACTAAATAACTAAATAACTAAATAACTAAATAACTAAATAACTAAATAACTAAATAACTAAATAACTAAATAACTAAATAACTAAATAACTAAATAACTAAATAACTAAATAACTAAATAACTAAATAACTAAATAACTAAATAACTAAATAACTAAATAACTAAATAACTAAATAACTAAATAACTAAATAACTAAATAACTAAATAACTAAATAACTAAATAACTAAATAACTAAATAACTAAATAACTAAATAACTAAATAACTAAATAACTAAATAACTAAATAACTAAATAACTAAATAACTAAATAACTAAATAACTAAATAACTAAATAACTAAATAACTAAATAACTAAATAACTAAATAACTAAATAACTAAATAACTAAATAACTAAATAACTAAATAACTAAATAACTAAATAACTAAATAACTAAATAACTAAATAACTAAATAACTAAATAACTAAATAACTAAATAACTAAATAACTAAATAACTAAATAACTAAATAACTAAATAACTAAATAACTAAATAACTAAATAACTAAATAACTAAATAACTAAATAACTAAATAACTAAATAACTAAATAACTAAATAACTAAATAACTAAATAACTAAATAACTAAATAACTAAATAACTAAATAACTAAATAACTAAATAACTAAATAACTAAATAACTAAATAACTAAATAACTAAATAACTAAATAACTAAATAACTAAATAACTAAATAACTAAATAACTAAATAACTAAATAACTAAATAACTAAATAACTAAATAACTAAATAACTAAATAACTAAATAACTAAATAACTAAATAACTAAATAACTAAATAACTAAATAACTAAATAACTAAATAACTAAATAACTAAATAACTAAATAACTAAATAACTAAATAACTAAATAACTAAATAACTAAATAACTAAATAACTAAATAACTAAATAACTAAATAACTAAATAACTAAATAACTAAATAACTAAATAACTAAATAACTAAATAACTAAATAACTAAATAACTAAATAACTAAATAACTAAATAACTAAATAACTAAATAACTAAATAACTAAATAACTAAATAACTAAATAACTAAATAACTAAATAACTAAATAACTAAATAACTAAATAACTAAATAACTAAATAACTAAATAACTAAATAACTAAATAACTAAATAACTAAATAACTAAATAACTAAATAACTAAATAACTAAATAACTAAATAACTAAATAACTAAATAACTAAATAACTAAATAACTAAATAACTAAATAACTAAATAACTAAATAACTAAATAACTAAATAACTAAATAACTAAATAACTAAATAACTAAATAACTAAATAACTAAATAACTAAATAACTAAATAACTAAATAACTAAATAACTAAATAACTAAATAACTAAATAACTAAATAACTAAATAACTAAATAACTAAATAACTAAATAACTAAATAACTAAATAACTAAATAACTAAATAACTAAATAACTAAATAACTAAATAACTAAATAACTAAATAACTAAATAACTAAATAACTAAATAACTAAATAACTAAATAACTAAATAACTAAATAACTAAATAACTAAATAACTAAATAACTAAATAACTAAATAACTAAATAACTAAATAACTAAATAACTAAATAACTAAATAACTAAATAACTAAATAACTAAATAACTAAATAACTAAATAACTAAATAACTAAATAACTAAATAACTAAATAACTAAATAACTAAATAACTAAATAACTAAATAACTAAATAACTAAATAACTAAATAACTAAATAACTAAATAACTAAATAACTAAATAACTAAATAACTAAATAACTAAATAACTAAATAACTAAATAACTAAATAACTAAATAACTAAATAACTAAATAACTAAATAACTAAATAACTAAATAACTAAATAACTAAATAACTAAATAACTAAATAACTAAATAACTAAATAACTAAATAACTAAATAACTAAATAACTAAATAACTAAATAACTAAATAACTAAATAACTAAATAACTAAATAACTAAATAACTAAATAACTAAATAACTAAATAACTAAATAACTAAATAACTAAATAACTAAATAACTAAATAACTAAATAACTAAATAACTAAATAACTAAATAACTAAATAACTAAATAACTAAATAACTAAATAACTAAATAACTAAATAACTAAATAACTAAATAACTAAATAACTAAATAACTAAATAACTAAATAACTAAATAACTAAATAACTAAATAACTAAATAACTAAATAACTAAATAACTAAATAACTAAATAACTAAATAACTAAATAACTAAATAACTAAATAACTAAATAACTAAATAACTAAATAACTAAATAACTAAATAACTAAATAACTAAATAACTAAATAACTAAATAACTAAATAACTAAATAACTAAATAACTAAATAACTAAATAACTAAATAACTAAATAACTAAATAACTAAATAACTAAATAACTAAATAACTAAATAACTAAATAACTAAATAACTAAATAACTAAATAACTAAATAACTAAATAACTAAATAACTAAATAACTAAATAACTAAATAACTAAATAACTAAATAACTAAATAACTAAATAACTAAATAACTAAATAACTAAATAACTAAATAACTAAATAACTAAATAACTAAATAACTAAATAACTAAATAACTAAATAACTAAATAACTAAATAACTAAATAACTAAATAACTAAATAACTAAATAACTAAATAACTAAATAACTAAATAACTAAATAACTAAATAACTAAATAACTAAATAACTAAATAACTAAATAACTAAATAACTAAATAACTAAATAACTAAATAACTAAATAACTAAATAACTAAATAACTAAATAACTAAATAACTAAATAACTAAATAACTAAATAACTAAATAACTAAATAACTAAATAACTAAATAACTAAATAACTAAATAACTAAATAACTAAATAACTAAATAACTAAATAACTAAATAACTAAATAACTAAATAACTAAATAACTAAATAACTAAATAACTAAATAACTAAATAACTAAATAACTAAATAACTAAATAACTAA
This sequence comes from Nebria salina, assembly GCA_944039245.1. NCBI lineage: Eukaryota > Metazoa > Arthropoda > Insecta > Coleoptera > Carabidae > Nebria > Nebria salina. The sequence continues at coordinate 4,028 of CALUEK010000482.1, read as the reverse complement.
ATAACTAAATAACTAAATAACTAAATAACTAAATAACTAAATAACTAAATAACTAAATAACTAAATAACTAAATAACTAAATAACTAAATAACTAAATAACTAAATAACTAAATAACTAAATAACTAAATAACTAAATAACTAAATAACTAAATAACTAAATAACTAAATAACTAAATAACTAAATAACTAAATAACTAAATAACTAAATAACTAAATAACTAAATAACTAAATAACTAAATAACTAAATAACTAAATAACTAAATAACTAAATAACTAAATAACTAAATAACTAAATAACTAAATAACTAAATAACTAAATAACTAAATAACTAAATAACTAAATAACTAAATAACTAAATAACTAAATAACTAAATAACTAAATAACTAAATAACTAAATAACTAAATAACTAAATAACTAAATAACTAAATAACTAAATAACTAAATAACTAAATAACTAAATAACTAAATAACTAAATAACTAAATAACTAAATAACTAAATAACTAAATAACTAAATAACTAAATAACTAAATAACTAAATAACTAAATAACTAAATAACTAAATAACTAAATAACTAAATAACTAAATAACTAAATAACTAAATAACTAAATAACTAAATAACTAAATAACTAAATAACTAAATAACTAAATAACTAAATAACTAAATAACTAAATAACTAAATAACTAAATAACTAAATAACTAAATAACTAAATAACTAAATAACTAAATAACTAAATAACTAAATAACTAAATAACTAAATAACTAAATAACTAAATAACTAAATAACTAAATAACTAAATAACTAAATAACTAAATAACTAAATAACTAAATAACTAAATAACTAAATAACTAAATAACTAAATAACTAAATAACTAAATAACTAAATAACTAAATAACTAAATAACTAAATAACTAAATAACTAAATAACTAAATAACTAAATAACTAAATAACTAAATAACTAAATAACTAAATAACTAAATAACTAAATAACTAAATAACTAAATAACTAAATAACTAAATAACTAAATAACTAAATAACTAAATAACTAAATAACTAAATAACTAAATAACTAAATAACTAAATAACTAAATAACTAAATAACTAAATAACTAAATAACTAAATAACTAAATAACTAAATAACTAAATAACTAAATAACTAAATAACTAAATAACTAAATAACTAAATAACTAAATAACTAAATAACTAAATAACTAAATAACTAAATAACTAAATAACTAAATAACTAAATAACTAAATAACTAAATAACTAAATAACTAAATAACTAAATAACTAAATAACTAAATAACTAAATAACTAAATAACTAAATAACTAAATAACTAAATAACTAAATAACTAAATAACTAAATAACTAAATAACTAAATAACTAAATAACTAAATAACTAAATAACTAAATAACTAAATAACTAAATAACTAAATAACTAAATAACTAAATAACTAAATAACTAAATAACTAAATAACTAAATAACTAAATAACTAAATAACTAAATAACTAAATAACTAAATAACTAAATAACTAAATAACTAAATAACTAAATAACTAAATAACTAAATAACTAAATAACTAAATAACTAAATAACTAAATAACTAAATAACTAAATAACTAAATAACTAAATAACTAAATAACTAAATAACTAAATAACTAAATAACTAAATAACTAAATAACTAAATAACTAAATAACTAAATAACTAAATAACTAAATAACTAAATAACTAAATAACTAAATAACTAAATAACTAAATAACTAAATAACTAAATAACTAAATAACTAAATAACTAAATAACTAAATAACTAAATAACTAAATAACTAAATAACTAAATAACTAAATAACTAAATAACTAAATAACTAAATAACTAAATAACTAAATAACTAAATAACTAAATAACTAAATAACTAAATAACTAAATAACTAAATAACTAAATAACTAAATAACTAAATAACTAAATAACTAAATAACTAAATAACTAAATAACTAAATAACTAAATAACTAAATAACTAAATAACTAAATAACTAAATAACTAAATAACTAAATAACTAAATAACTAAATAACTAAATAACTAAATAACTAAATAACTAAATAACTAAATAACTAAATAACTAAATAACTAAATAACTAAATAACTAAATAACTAAATAACTAAATAACTAAATAACTAAATAACTAAATAACTAAATAACTAAATAACTAAATAACTAAATAACTAAATAACTAAATAACTAAATAACTAAATAACTAAATAACTAAATAACTAAATAACTAAATAACTAAATAACTAAATAACTAAATAACTAAATAACTAAATAACTAAATAACTAAATAACTAAATAACTAAATAACTAAATAACTAAATAACTAAATAACTAAATAACTAAATAACTAAATAACTAAATAACTAAATAACTAAATAACTAAATAACTAAATAACTAAATAACTAAATAACTAAATAACTAAATAACTAAATAACTAAATAACTAAATAACTAAATAACTAAATAACTAAATAACTAAATAACTAAATAACTAAATAACTAAATAACTAAATAACTAAATAACTAAATAACTAAATAACTAAATAACTAAATAACTAAATAACTAAATAACTAAATAACTAAATAACTAAATAACTAAATAACTAAATAACTAAATAACTAAATAACTAAATAACTAAATAACTAAATAACTAAATAACTAAATAACTAAATAACTAAATAACTAAATAACTAAATAACTAAATAACTAAATAACTAAATAACTAAATAACTAAATAACTAAATAACTAAATAACTAAATAACTAAATAACTAAATAACTAAATAACTAAATAACTAAATAACTAAATAACTAAATAACTAAATAACTAAATAACTAAATAACTAAATAACTAAATAACTAAATAACTAAATAACTAAATAACTAAATAACTAAATAACTAAATAACTAAATAACTAAATAACTAAATAACTAAATAACTAAATAACTAAATAACTAAATAACTAAATAACTAAATAACTAAATAACTAAATAACTAAATAACTAAATAACTAAATAACTAAATAACTAAATAACTAAATAACTAAATAACTAAATAACTAAATAACTAAATAACTAAATAACTAAATAACTAAATAACTAAATAACTAAATAACTAAATAACTAAATAACTAAATAACTAAATAACTAAATAACTAAATAACTAAATAACTAAATAACTAAATAACTAAATAACTAAATAACTAAATAACTAAATAACTAAATAACTAAATAACTAAATAACTAAATAACTAAATAACTAAATAACTAAATAACTAAATAACTAAATAACTAAATAACTAAATAACTAAATAACTAAATAACTAAATAACTAAATAACTAAATAACTAAATAACTAAATAACTAAATAACTAAATAACTAAATAACTAAATAACTAAATAACTAAATAACTAAATAACTAAATAACTAAATAACTAAATAACTAAATAACTAAATAACTAAATAACTAAATAACTAAATAACTAAATAACTAAATAACTAAATAACTAAATAACTAAATAACTAAATAACTAAATAACTAAATAACTAAATAACTAAATAACTAAATAACTAAATAACTAAATAACTAAATAACTAAATAACTAAATAACTAAATAACTAAATAACTAAATAACTAAATAACTAAATAACTAAATAACTAAATAACTAAATAACTAAATAACTAAATAACTAAATAACTAAATAACTAAATAACTAAATAACTAAATAACTAAATAACTAAATAACTAAATAACTAAATAACTAAATAACTAAATAACTAAATAACTAAATAACTAAATAACTAAATAACTAAATAACTAAATAACTAAATAACTAAATAACTAAATAACTAAATAACTAAATAACTAAATAACTAAATAACTAAATAACTAAATAACTAAATAACTAAATAACTAAATAACTAAATAACTAAATAACTAAATAA